>ARYC01022221.1:0-19328 GCA_000711775.1 Oxytricha trifallax
ATTCTATATAGAATCAAGCTTAAGTTAAAAAAGAATAGTTTGTAAATGACTAATTAGAAATTAAAATATTAAACTCTCTATTATATAACTTCCTTATAGCTATATTAGCATTATTTGTGTATATCAGAAGTATAGTCATAATATTTTAAATGAGTAAAGATGAGATTTTTAGCATTTAATATAGATTTTAATATTTATATATTTAATTAACGCATCACCAACTTTTTTAAAGTTGGTAACGCGTTATCAACTTTTAAAAAGTTGGTGATGCGCTTGAAAATTATTATTGTATGAATACATTCGATTTGTGAAAATGAATTAAAATAACAATTAATTAATTATTAATTACCTTCAGTTATATTTTTGGAAAATGTCTCCAAACCCTAGCAATATTATACTCTCTGGATAGAGCATTAAAAAAAAGACGGTGGTTGTTATTGTATAATGATTTTTATCTCTTATCCTAAGCGAGAAAAACCACTTTTACTGTTTTTGGTAGTTAGCTCAAAATCAAAATATCTCGTTTCCTAGGATGATTCAGGAATATTACCATTAGTAAAATTCAGATAAAATTGCGGGATCTACCGAAGAAACGAGTTAGATTTGAATTATGAGCTCCTTTGAATTTGATAAATGCTATGATTTTAATATTTAATTAATTTGATTTTAATTCATTTTCCCAAATCGAATGTATTCCTACAATATAACTATCTAATATTTCCTAATCAAAAATTTTAACGATTATGACAACGCCATTGTTTTTTGTTTTAAAGCTGAAGGTACTCGATCATTGTTTTTACATCGCCCATGTTGATAGACTTGAGCTTTGTGTAGTAGCCCTCAAGTCCAACCTCCCTGCTTACAGCCACTATTGATGCAAATGTCTTAAGTTTGAGTCCTTCCTTGTGAACTATCTAGTTCTAGCCCACTCTTGCCCATGAACGATGAGAAACAACGTATGGTTTAAAGATGACTTCATCTACATATATAATTTTCTTGCCTTGGTCTATCATGCTTAAAACTAAGAAAACCTTTCAACTCTCATTTAGTTATGTGCTACTATTTTTATTTAATCTGAAGGGTGGATCTCATTACTTTGTATCTGACTTTGTTTTACTTGTAAATGTATTAAAGTTGAGAGGGTGTTATGCTTAAGTCAAGGTGGAGTCTATGAAAAAGTTTAGCTCTGTTATGGAGAGAAAATCCTTTCCATGCTCTTAGTGTTTCTTCTGCGATTATAAATTCTTTAATTTATTAGGCCATTTTGCGCTTTTTACTTTTTTAGAGTTTCAATTTATATTCCAGACCTGGTTCTTTAGATTGCATGCAGTTCAGACAAATCTCAGGGAAACATTTAAAGTCTTGGCAATATCACTGAGTGTAAGAATCAGTTTCGAATGCTTTAATGGATATATGGTTCCATAAGGGAAGCAAAAGAATATACTCTAAGACCGACCTCTTTTATGATGATGTTGTAATGCTTTTCAATTCAAAGAGTTTATTTGTGTCATATTTATTGAATTATTATATAACACTTAAAATAAATTATGAAAAATAAGAATTCAATAATTAATTTTAGAAATTAAAAAAGAAGGCAGTAATATTAAATAACAAACTAAAAATGAACATGATGGAAGAACATAAAAATAATTTTCCTATTCGCGGACTATATAAGTGCAAATCAACTATGGTAGAACCGGAGGTACCAAAGAGATCAGTACAAAAATGAGTCTTGAAGAGAAAAAAAAGAGGGTAAGGTACCTCCTCAGAGATAGAAGAAAGGACTAGGAGGCCCTAGGAATCAGAGAGAATAATCATCAAAAAGTTCCTTTAAGCATAAAAATGGTGTTCAAGAGTAGACTGAAGATAAGGTAATCTAACCCGAGCAAGAAGATATATCAACCATAGATGCAGAGAACTTAATTCAATGTACACATTGATGGATCACTATGCATACAAGCTGACTAGATGAAGTTCAAGCACTTAGTTGACCTAAAGAAGTAATCTGCTAAGAATTTTACAGGATCATACATACGAAGAAAGGATGGTCCCCAGTCTCAACCAGACTTGTGACTATTGTCTGTTGACTTAGTACTAGAAACAAGATGGAGAAAACTTTTGTCAGAAGATTCAACGATAGAGAAGATTTGAGAAGGAGAGGAACCAGAGATTGGAAAATGTAGACAGAAATCCAACAAGACAATTGGAGAACTATAAACGAAGATATGCATCATGAGGATATAATTCTAGGGAAACGCATTTAAGAACATACAATTGAGGTTTGCATAAAACAGGTAGAGGAAGCTCAAATCAACGAGCAGAAGATCACGCTCCTTGTATTACCATCAATAGTCATGAATGACATGGGAAATGTGCAACTGGAGAAATCTATCACTTCTTCAAACAGGAAAATTGACAACAGTAGATTTTGGAGAGAATAGGAAGATATTATAAGCATCCTAATCCCAGTGAGCTGCCAAAGAGGAATCAAGAATTTTATGAACTGGATAATTTTGAAAATCACTGAGAACACTCAAGAAATTGAAATGTTTGATTCCAGAAAGTAGGTTTGGAGTCTAGAAGTAATCTAAAAGCACTTGAACGAGCTCAATTTTTTCATGACGGTCGGGAAGAAGTTCATGGTGAACAAAGTAATGAGCAAGCTTGATATCAACTTTGTTAAGGACAGTATTTACTGAGGGGTGATGTCAATCCTACCTGCAAATCACTTATTGATGGAGCTAGAAGGGGAACCTGTGTTTTAGATATTTGCAAAGGATTGGTTAATATGCAGAGGTACTACTTGGCATTTAATTAAGAAGTTGGCCATATGAAACTGGATATCGGAAAATCAGGAATCACGGTCAGTACTGCAGATACTGAGTACATCGCTTAGAAAAGAAACGAAAGCATCTGGCAAATAGTAAATGATGAGAGGTGGGAAAAAACGACTCTCATGAGATCTCAAATCAACAATTGGGATGATCTATTATTGAACAACAACAACAGAATGGAACTTGGAGAAACTCAAGCGAACGAGAATAGACTATTCAGTAAAATAGAAGAAATTCAAGCAGAGGTAGAGAACTACCTTTATCCACAAAAAAGGAAGGAGATAGGATAGAGGTAGCCAATAAATGGGGGAAGCGCCAAACCAAAGCTCATCCAGGATGCACAAGATTTCGGGTGGAAACTTACAGATAGAATAAGATTCGATGATTAGAAAGATAAGGTAGAGACCGACAACCAGCCAAGAGATGTGGAGGAGAATATTTAGAACAAGAAACTAAATGAGGAAGAAGCAACAGTAGAGGACAAAGAAAAATGATTCTGAGTTGAGTGGTGAATAACAGACTTGCATTTTATGCTCGGTCCATTTGCAGTTTTGTATTTTAATTACCTACAGTTATTATCTTATCTAATAATATTTAGAAATAGTTTAAATTTATTTAAGTATGCAATAAATTGTTTGAAATTTTAAACTTTAACCTTCATAAGTTTAATTCATCAACTTTCGCACAGGTTTCTAAGTAATTATTTTATATTTCCTGCTACTTAAGTAATGTCAAAATATTTCTTTCTGCAACTATTAACTTTATACCATGATACTGATAATTTTATCTTAAAAATGAAGAGGGTGAATTGTTTTCAGATAGCACCTTTGATAAAGCTTCCTCTTAATCAAATTATTATACTTCAAGTTAGCTTATGTTGTGTTTTTTAGGTTTTCAAGATGTTTCATAGTTATTTTATTCATTTTAGTAATAGTTTTTCTCACGTTAATCAATTTAAATGGAAAGAACACACCGTACTTCCCATTAAAGCATTCCTCTAGATTCAAATGGTCGCATTTTATTTCATTCTAATGTATGTTGTTTATATCATAGATTGTATCAAGGTAAGTTTTGAAATAAAATCCTTTTAATGTCTATTATAAGTATTTTTCATTTTTTTCTCGAATAATGTATTTCAATTAATTAATTTTTTATAAATAAAAATGTAATTTATAATAATAAAAGCTAGTTTTTCGTATAAATTATTTTTGAGGTACAATTACACAAATATGTTGTAAAACAAACATTTTTAAAATAAGTTAAGAAATTGAATACTTGTTACTACAAATCGTTGTCTAATGTGTTACTATTTTATTTATTATTGTATTATTTCAACTATAAATTATATATAAACTTAAAACTTAATACTCCATTTTTTATTTTATAAAAAATTGTTAAGATCTTTTAACTTATTTACTTCTTTATTTTCATTTGCAATGTCTGCTCCTATTAATATTACTAGCCATTTTTCCCCTGTTTATTTATTCTATTTATGTTATTAATTTATGAAATAATAAACATAGTTTAACTATTCTATTAAACGTCTGATGAGTTTTAGTAAACTATTATAGCTCTTACTTAAATCTGGAGACATATGCTTAATTTATTGCAACTGTTGCTCTCTTTTAGATTATCAGTACTCCATTTGCTATTGCTTTTTTATTAAAAATATCATGAATATATAGTGGATTTACAACTACTCTGGATACTTTATAATAATAAAAGTTTGGTAATAAAGAAATTCATATATATTAGATTCATTTAAAGTTATAGATATTTTTAATTTCGATATTTGATAAAGATGCAATTATGTCTGAAAGTATCTATGACATGTGCATATTTAAATAGGCAATTTTAGACATATTTTTTGCAATTTCCTCATATTTTAATTATTCAACTCTTTATACTATTTAAATCTATCTTAAGAGAGACTTAGACTAAATTTTTTCACATACTAAACTGCAAGAGTAAAATTTAGTAGAATAATCTAAAAATAAAATTAATGAACAATTTATCAAATATTTGTTTTTATATCAAATCACTCGTCAACAATCTTGCAAAAAATCTTGTTGTAATACTTCTTTTCCTCTTTTATCATTCATAATTTTTTTAAAATGAAATTGATAAATTAAAATTATTAATTAAAATGGAAAACTTTTTAAACGAAGATGGAGCATGACTTTATTCACAATAATTTTGTAAGTTACACTTTAAATATCTGAATTTATTTTAATACTCTTTCAGCAAAAAATAAAAGCTGTGTCTTTTTATATTTTTCCTATAAATATAATTAAAGCTAATTTTTTAAATCATTAATATATTTCAAACTCATTCAAAGAAAGTCATTTTTATTAATATAAAATAAATATTTTTATTTATTAAAATTTACTGAAACTAAGATTCATGGACTTTTTAAGTAAAAAATAAAGATTAATCAGTAAAAGACTTGTACAAGATTAGATTTAATTTATTATTTAAATTAATATAAATTAATAATTATTATTGTTATTGTTATTAAAGCTAAAGATGACGAACTGATCTCTTTGAATATGAACTATAACAAGAAGACAGTGATGAAAAATAATTTTTAAAGAACATCTTTAAAAAAAAAGAAGCGAAAGAATAAAAAAGATATGAAACTTTGGTGGTTGGCACGCTGACCGGTCTAGGCTAGGGACATGCCCC
This sequence comes from Oxytricha trifallax, assembly GCA_000711775.1. NCBI lineage: Eukaryota > Ciliophora > Spirotrichea > Sporadotrichida > Oxytrichidae > Oxytricha > Oxytricha trifallax. Next base: position 5,520 of record ARYC01022221.1, read on the forward strand.
CCAGGGATCCTCCTAACAAAGGCCGCGCCCAGGCCGAGTCGGTGTCTAAAGAGGCAAGTCACGTGGGACAAAAAGACAAGAGACAAGACCCCCAGGAGCACCCTATGAGAGGCACATAGGTCCAGACGGCCAAAGTCCCTCCCCCGCTAAAGGCATACATAACAAAATACTCAAAAGACATTGAATGGGAAAAAATTATCGTCACCTTAAGTACGAATTATAACTAACAAATATATATATTTATAAGCTCAATAATAATAAAAATAGCAGTAATATCAATAGCAATAATAATTATATATCTAATACTAGAGATCTTTATTTCTAGTTTTCTTATTCACCTTACCTTAAGTTATTCTTCATCATCATCATCATAATATAAATTATATAAATAAATAAAAATGCCAATGATCATGTCTATTATAGAATACTACAGAGACTTGAAGGGGAGAGGACAAGGCTACAGCAAAGAACAGAAATACAAAAATAAGAAAAACTCATTCATGCAGATGGAGATATCTATGAAGGTGAGTGTAAAGATGACAAAGCTGTTCTGTTTTATACATTTACTTTAAGTTAATCCTAATTCTTAATAATATTATTAATTTTCATTTTAAATTAAAGTCTTCCTCTTATTTTTTTTATTGTTATGTTGCCTGCCACATTGGGCTGGATTATTATTAGCATAATCTCTTCTGTATGCCACTGTCTTATCTTGTATGTTGTCTTTTTGTACAGCATTGAAGAAGTGATTGATGATGGCGAGGAGTGCCCAGGGATTCACCTTATTAACCTTTAATAGCCACGAGTACAACTTGCCTTGGCTCGTCTCCTCGAGATTCTAGATCTCTTGCGTTGATGACATCCTTCTGGATATGGTTGGGTTAGGTGTTGAAGTCATAACAAATAATTGCGATGAGTTTTTCTCTTAATTCTTTGTGATTCACGCTAACTTGAATGGTGGAGGCTGGATTATGGCACAATCCCTTGCGAACAGGAGTTTGTCATGATTTTCAATAAGAATTTTATAATTCTCAATAATGCTTTCATAGTTAAGCTAGTTTTTTTATATGTATGTTGTCAAAGAACTCCAATACACGTGCGAACCAGCACTAGGTTTCTTTCATGAGCTCTTTCTCTTCTCACTCACTGTGCTCCATTGATAATTTCAGAGTTTTAATATTAAATCAAATTATAATTTTAATAGGGCGTCCTGGTTTTAAATATTGGAAATAGGGCTTTAATTCATTTATAAAATTTTATTACTAAAAGCTTGCCTAACTTACTAAATCAGTGTTGCAGGCGAACTGAGGGTAAATACGCTATTGAAAACTTGAAAGTAAAGTCAATTGAGAGCCCTTGAAAAGACTCATCAGTCTTTAGTCAACGATACACAGAAGTATTTACCTGATCGAGATCAACGTTAAATACTAATCGGCATTGATTGGCAGTTGATTTGAGTATGAGTTATTCGTGAGCATATGGAGAAGGTGTCCAAAATCATAATCGGTTACAGAATCATACCTCCTGAAAGATCAGGTCCTTTAGGTCATCAACCAAAAAGCATGCGAACGCGCCAGTGAGCTACCGCATGTTCAGATGTGAGAGCTGCATGGCCAGGGCTTCTGCTTAACGCCCTTGCTGCTTCCTGTAAAATTTTAAGGGAGGAATGCTTACTTCGTGGAGACTGGCAGGAGCATGGGGTTAAGGTCGCGGCACTTAATGAACCTGAATTCCATTTCTACTGGAGTCAGGTGGGAATTTTCAGTTGCTTCAGGACACCATTGGTGTAGTTGATGCGGTGGTAGGAGGCGTTGTTCTTCAACAAGTTGTAGTGTAAGCCAGCTGCTTGAAGATTGGGAGCATGTTTCATGATAAAAATGGCCCTCCTAGCTATCGTTTAATGAGTTGTTTCGATTTCCTCTGAATGTGTAGAAATTTCTCCTAGAGGTTTCATCTGGAACTAAAAGCTTTTCTCTAAATCCTCAGGCTGACAAGTCTTGTATTTATGATGCAAAGCTGGTAATCTTGCATTCATAGTTTTAACTATAACATCCTTGCCATTTTCCCAGAGAGTCTCAACATCCTTTCCATTTTGCTGCTACCTGATTGTAAACTTGAGACTTGTCTTCGTCGTGTTCGGCATTGGTTCCGCATTAATAACTAACTTAAATTGAGTTTCAAGATTAGCTTTGAACTCCTGCTCATACATTCTGTCATCAGCATCCATCAATAACTTCAGTCTATTCATTTAATTATTGCAACCAAATATTTGTTATAAAATTGAGACATCAAATTCTTAATACGGTGTTACTTACCTTTAATGTCTCTCTTGAATATTTGGTTCCTCTCATTTCTTGAGATCAAAAATTCTGTTTCTTACCTATATCGCATAATTATTAATATTAATTAAATGAAAAAAGATCAGAATATTTAAAACTTTATTAATGCAAAAACTGTCAAGAATTTAATATATCAAAATTTAATTTAATAGAATAAGGGCTATGAAAAGAAAACAAAGAGTTAACTATACTTTTGTATCATCTAAAATGTCTGATTGAATTATTTTTAATTATTTTAAATAATTTCTATATTATTTTTCTTATCTAGTTTTCATAAAGAGAAGATAGATAGAATGACTAAATTTCAGAATGTAGAATTTTTCTAGGATTATTTGAGCTAATCTTGAGATTATTTAATTATTTATGCATCGGCATTTTGTAAACGCTATATTATAATAGAAAGTCAAACTTCAATCACATTCAGAATATATTAAAGATAATTATTGTAAAATCAAATAAATGTCATAAAGTTTGACAATATGCAACTTACTTTTAAAATTTATGATAAAATCATTGAAATAAAAAGTGCGATTAGCGAGTATTTGAAATTTTTAAAACCCATTTTATTTTTAATATTTCAATATAATCAAGATTTTCTTAATAAGCTGATATTTAAATTAAAATAAATAAAGAGAAATATAAATTAAAATAAATAAGTAATTATAAAATTTGTAATAGTAATAGTAAAAAATGGAAATCTACAAAAATGCAATATCATTTCTCCATTCTCCTTCATATTTAGCTGCATTAGCATGAGTGTAATTTTTCTTGTCTTCAGTTGACTCTTGCTCACATGTACTTCTCCATCGATCTTGGTGCCAACCCTGTAAAATTAATCACTTATATATGTTTTTTGTAACTTACATTTTAAATGAATGACACTGCACCTTTTGATCAGACATTTTTTCAATTATTAATCTATTTATTTAATTATTTAAAACGATTTACTTTATTCAAAAAATATCGTAAATGTTGTATTCTGTTAATTCATCATTATCAATATTTATTAAATTTCAAAAATTCACGATCAATATTTAAGTTAGATTAAAATATTCTTTTGGATTATATTGTGTGTTCCTGGCTTATGCAACAGGTTTAATCGCCTCTCACATCATTTGCTTGTCTTAATATCTATTTTTTTACTTTCAGTTGTCGTTAAAGCATGATGGATAAATCTCATTGTTTCATTTCTCCTAATAATGATGATGAGCACCTTAGTAAAGGATTTGCACATTCTCAACCAGGGCCTGCTGAGGGCACCTTTTCCAACTAGATATCGTAAAGAAGTAGTTAAGTCGAATCTATTTTGAATTCTTCCATCGCCTATAAGAATTTATTCATTTGTATTTAGCTAAAATAGCATAAATTATAGGTGAAATAATTGATTAATCAACTCTGCACATGTTTGATTTTAATATTAAAATAAATATATATTTTTAGGTACTCTACCGCAGATTAATATGTATAAACCTGTTTTTCGGTAGAGTACCTTAACTATATTAATTAAAAAAATTATTTTAATAAATACAGCATTACTTTTAAAGAATAATGCATGTCATAATTACAAAATATATTTTAAAATTATTAATTAGATTTTATTACTACATCAGGGTACTTAATTTAAAGTTTTTTTATATTTTTTATAATAAATAATTCATTTTCTCATTATATTATTTAACACATTTTTATTAAAATTAATGCAATAATAGAGTATATTTATCTCTTTTAATTAACATAATTAAGTTACTCTACCGCAAAACAGATTTATACATATTAATCTGCGATAGAATACCTAAAATATATATTTATTTTAACATTAAAATCAAACATGTGTAAAGTTGATGAGATTAATTCACTTATAATATACTATTTTAGCTTATTATATAGGGTCTCACCTCTTACTGCAGGCGCTTTTCTAACTGTGTGCATTTTCAACTCCTTTCAGAATGTAGCCTCCATCTCTTCATCTATATCAATCTCTTGCTGATCAATGCCTTCATTTGCAAAGGTTAGCTTGCGAACAGATTATCTTAGCTAGACGATCGAGTCAAGCATCCCTTGATAATATGTAATCACGGTGTCTCCAAAGATGGTCGAAATCAAGTTGTTAATCTCTTTCTTCGGTTTCCTCCCAACGGTTATGTTTTCCAGTAGGCATCTCAATCTATCTAAATATTTCAGGTTTAAGTGTTTGTGTTTGCGCGAGGAGTGCACGAAAGTTGGGCGACAGCACTTGTGGATCGAGCTTGCCTGGTGATGGTGAGAGGAAATTGATGGTGGTTGGAGACACTCTGTTATCGAAGCATGCACCCAATGTAAGAACTGAAGGCAAATTTATTTTAATTTAAGGAAATAATGATAATTAAAATATAATCAAATCAGACTTTAAAATTTGGTAATTTTTTTGTGAAGACAACCCTATATATATAGTACTAAGTTAATGAGTCATTAAGCTACCTAATAAGATTGCTATATTTATTTTAAATTCTTAATTAATTAAATTTTTACTCTTGGGGTTTTATATTAACTTTAGATATTTAGATAAATTGGATAGGTTTTTCTTGTTAAAATCTTATTGAATGTTGCCATGTACAGTCCTGATGATTAAATATATTTATGTCTGAATTGTAGATTATCTACTCTAGAATTGGTTTAAAATACGTCACTTTCTTATCTTGGTTATATCGAATTATCTCTTTTTGTTTATATTCCTTATTAATCTAATATTATCTGTGTTTAAATTTTAAGAGAGCTATTTGATGAATATTTAATAGGTTAATAATTATTCATTATTTAATTAGTAAAATGATATACTTAAATATATATTCAAATGATTTTTATTCAAGAACAATTTCACAGATACTAAATATGTTAGTTACAGATGTCAAGCAATCACTCCATTGATTGAGACTTCATCAAGCAGGAGTTATTTTGAAACTTCTGGATATTAATGAGACTCATAATTTAAATTTGCGAATTTATGGTATCAATTATATTGATCAGAATTAAATTACTTTTGTATACTATTTCATTAAGATTATTTAATCTAAGATTATATTAAAATATCACTTTTCTGCATTAATCTGAGTAATTTCTCACAAAACTAAAAAGTTACATGCAAATATTTTTAATGATAATTTTATAATATAGAATTGAGCTGATTAAATGGTTAAGTTTTATATATTTAATTTAATTGTTTATGAACTTACAATAGTCTTGATCAACCTCAAACATTGGAGTATGCACAGTTATTGCTGCCCATTTTTTCTAAAATGAAGAATTCTAAAAAAATATAGATCTTAAAATCTGTGAGTGTTGTTATTGGAATCTATTATGGAGAAGAAGGCCATGCTCTTAAGGGAAAGACCATTCTGCTTATCTAATATTCAAAGGCATGAGATGCTGCGTTGGAATTATTCAGGGAGTAATTCGGCTCTAGCGGCTTGACTCGTTTGCCATCCTTCGTTAGCAGTTGTAGATGGGAGGAATATCTTCAAACCTGATATTATAATATGCCAAGAATTATGGATTTATTCTTATAGATTGCTAATGTTTTGTTATTTTTTAATTATGGAGTTGAACCATACCTCAAGATTTCACCATAGGTCTATAGCTTATATTACATATTTAATGCTAGTTTTCTATTATTTAAACTTACTTATTTGTATATTTATAAATATTAAAAAATAACGCTTAATGCTAAAAATATTATGAATGGTAAAGTTTATCTCATTTTAAGGTTTCGACGAACAATTACTATATTAACTAGGTTTCAACGAAGTAAACTGCCACGAATTTGATTATTAATTAAATTCTTTAATTTTTTTCCTAATATGAATGTATTCCTTAAAAATAATTATTTCCCAGTTTTAAAAGATTCTTACAATAATATGCTTACAATCACAGAACTTCTCTTACACTAGGAAGCACACCTTGTCTCAGACTATATGCGAAAAAGTAAATAAATATCTATGCTTTATAAACAACTGAAAAATGTTTAAAGAATATTATTATAGTTAAAGGAAGAAATCATAATCTATATGGAAATTGAATAATGGTCAAAAATATCCTTAATGCTATAATAAATCGTATATAAGTCTTTAATATGCATTTTTTCAGAATAAAAATAAACAATATTTTATTAACTTCAGGTTATCTATAACTTTAAGATCAATATAAAATGAAAGTAACTTTCTCCAAGATATTACCCACTGTATTAATAATTAATGCTTTTAACAATATCAAATTAAATATTTAACAGATATTTTTCCATTAACTTAATAGCACCAATAGCAAGAAAATAAGATAATTTAGCATAATAAGCTACAGTAAATCAAAATGATTTTTATATAAAATGTAATTAATTTTTAATCTTAATTTTATGTCCATATTGAGGAAAACTGATTAAAAATCCAAATTATAATGATTAATCAAATAGTATATTACACTTTTTTAAGATTAATTTTAATAAATATAATAAAAAACTACTTTATCTAGAAATTATCTTTATTTCAAGATAAAGTAGTTTTTAATTATATTTATTAAAATTAATCTTAAAAAAGTGTAATATACTAATTTATTAATCATAATAATTTGGATTTTAAATAAATTTTTATTGATTGCTATAATTTTGAAATTTCATTTCTATTTTCTTTCAAGATTTGAATCCATCTACTATGAGCACATAATTTTGAAGTGTCCATATCTTTTGAAAATAACGTTGGATTTCGCTCAGTAATAACAATCACTATAATGGAATCGTTGTAATTCGAATGAGTTTATTGAAGGTTAATGAGAATCAAATTGTCCATATTGCTATCATTTTGAAATTTCATTACTATTTTCTTTCAAGACTTGAATCCATCTACTATGAGCACATAATTTTGAAGTGTCCATATCTTTTGAAAATAACTTTGGATTTCGCTCAGTAATAACAATCACTATAATGGAATCGTTGTAATTCGAATGAGTTTATTGAAGGTTAATGAGAATCAAATTGTCCATATTGCTATCATTTTGAAATTTCATTACTATTTTCTTTCAAGACTTGAATCCATCTACTATGAGCACATAATTTTGAAGTGTCCATATCTTTTGAAAATAACGTTGGATTTCGCTCAGTAATAACAATCACTATAATGGAATCGTTGTAATTCGAATGAGTTTATTGAAGGTTAATGAGAATCAAATTGTCCATATTGCTATCATTTTGAAATTTCATTACTATTTTCTTTCAAGACTTGAATCCATCTACTATGAGCACATAATTTTGAAGTGTCCATATCTTTTGAAAATAACTTTGGATTTCGCTCAGTAATAACAATCACTATAATGGAATCGTTGTAATTCGAATGAGTTTATTGAAGGTTAATGAGAATTAAATTGTCCATATTGCTATCATTTTGAAATTTCATTACTATTTTCTTTCAAGACTTGAATCCATCTACTATGAGCACATAATTTTGAAGTGTCCATATCTTTTGAAAATAACTTTGGATTTCGCTCAGTAATAACAATCACTATAATGGAATCGTTGTAATTCGAATGAGTTTATTGAAGGTTAATGAGAATCAAATTGTCCATATTGCTATCATTTTGAAATTTCATTACTATTTTCTTTCAAGACTTGAATCCATCTACTATGAGCACATAATTTTGAAGTGTCCATATCTTTTGAAAATAACTTTGGATTTCGCTCAGTAATAACAATCACTATAATGGAATCGTTGTAATTCGAATGAGTTTATTGAAGGTTAATGAGAATCAAATTGTCCATATTGCTATCATTTTGAAATTTCATTACTATTTTCTTTCAAGACTTGAATCCATCTACTATGAGCACATAATTTTGAAGTGTCCATATCTTTTGAAAATAACTTTGGATTTCGCTCAGTAATAACAATCACTATAATGGAATCGTTGTAATTCGAATGAGTTTATTGAAGGTTAATGAGAATCAAATTGTCCATATTGCTATCATTTTGAAATTTCATTACTATTTTCTTTCAAGACTTGAATCCATCTACTATGAGCACATAATTTTGAAGTGTCCATATCTTTTGAAAATAACTTTGGATTTCGCTCAGTAATAACAATCACTATAATGGAATCGTTGTAATTCGAATGAGTTTATTGAAGGTTAATGAGAATCAAATTGTCCATATTGCTATCATTTTGAAATTTCATTACTATTTTCTTTCAAGACTTGAATCCATCTACTATGAGCACATAATTTTGAAGTGTCCATATCTTTTGAAAATAACTTTGGATTTCGCTCAGTAATAACAATCACTATAATGGAATCGTTGTAATTCGAATGAGTTTATTGAAGGTTAATGAGAATCAAATTGTCCATATTGCTATCATTTTGAAATTTCATTACTATTTTCTTTCAAGACTTGAATCCATCTACTATGAGCACATAATTTTGAAGTGTCCATATCTTTTGAAAATAACTTTGGATTTCGCTCAGTAATAACAATCACTATAATGGAATCGTTGTAATTCGAATGAGTTTATTGAAGGTTAATGAGAATCAAATTGTCCATATTGCTATCATTTTGAAATTTCATTACTATTTTCTTTCAAGACTTGAATCCATCTACTATGAGCACATAATTTTGAAGTGTCCATATCTTTTGAAAATAACGTTGGATTTCGCTCAGTAATAACAATCACTATAATGGAATCGTTGTAATTCGAATGAGTTTATTGAAGGTTAATGAGAATCAAATTGTCCATATTGCTATCATTTTGAAATTTCATTACTATTTTCTTTCAAGACTTGAATCCATCTACTATGAGCACATAATTTTGAAGTGTCCATATCTTTTGAAAATAACGTTGGATTTCGCTCAGTAATAACAATCACTATAATGGAATCGTTGTAATTCGAATGAGTTTATTGAAGGTTAATGAGAATCAAATTGTCCATATTGCTATCATTTTGAAATTTCATTACTATTTTCTTTCAAGACTTGAATCCATCTACTATGAGCACATAATTTTGAAGTGTCCATATCTTTTGAAAATAACGTTGGATTTCGCTCAGTAATAACAATCACTATAATGGAATCGTTGTAATTCGAATGAGTTTATTGAAGGTTAATGAGAATCAAATTGTCCATATTGCTATCATTTTGAAATTTCATTACTATTTTCTTTCAAGACTTGAATCCATCTACTATGAGCACATAATTTTGAAGTGTCCATATCTTTTGAAAATAACGTTGGATTTCGCTCAGTAATAACAATCACTATAATGGAATCGTTGTAATTCGAATGAGTTTATTGAAGGTTAATGAGAATCAAATTGTCCATATTGCTATCATTTTGAAATTTCATTACTATTTTCTTTCAAGACTTGAATCCATCTACTATGAGCACATAATTTTGAAGTGTCCATATCTTTTGAAAATAACTTTGGATTTCGCTCAGTAATAACAATCACTATAATGGAATCGTTGTAATTCGAATGAGTTTATTGAAGGTTAATGAGAATCAAATTGTCCATATTGCTATCATTTTGAAATTTCATTACTATTTTCTTTCAAGACTTGAATCCATCTACTATGAGCACATAATTTTGAAGTGTCCATATCTTTTGAAAATAACGTTGGATTTCGCTCAGTAATAACAATCACTATAATGGAATCGTTGTAATTCGAATGAGTTTATTGAAGGTTAATGAGAATCAAATTGTCCATATTGCTATCATTTTGAAATTTCATTACTATTTTCTTTCAAGACTTGAATCCATCTACTATGAGCACATAATTTTGAAGTGTCCATATCTTTTGAAAATAACTTTGGATTTCGCTCAGTAATAACAATCACTATAATGGAATCGTTGTAATTCGAATGAGTTGATTGAAGGTTAATGAGAATCAAATTGTCCATATTGCTATCATTTTGAAATTTCATTACTATTTTCTTTCAAGACTTGAATCCATCTACTATGAGCACATAATTTTGAAGTGTCCATATCTTTTGAAAATAACTTTGGATTTCGCTCAGTAATAACAATCACTATAATGGAATCGTTGTAATTCGAATGAGTTTATTGAAGGTTAATGAGAATCAAATTGTCCATATTGCTATCATTTTGAAATTTCATTACTATTTTCTTTCAAGACTTGAATCCATCTACTATGAGCACATAATTTTGAAGTGTCCATATCTTTTGAAAATAACGTTGGATTTCGCTCAGTAATAACAATCACTATAATGGAATCGTTGTAATTCGAATGAGTTTATTGAAGGTTAATGAGAATCAAATTGTCCATATTGCTATCATTTTGAAATTTCATTACTATTTTCTTTCAAGACTTGAATCCATCTACTATGAGCACATAATTTTGAAGTGTCCATATCTTTTGAAAATAACTTTGGATTTCGCTCAGTAATAACAATCACTATAATGGAATCGTTGTAATTCGAATGAGTTTATTGAAGGTTAATGAGAATCAAATTGTCCATATTGCTATCATTTTGAAATTTCATTACTATTTTCTTTCAAGACTTGAATCCATCTACTATGAGCACATAATTTTGAAGTGTCCATATCTTTTGAAAATAACTTTGGATTTCGCTCAGTAATAACAATCACTATAATGGAATCGTTGTAATTCGAATGAGTTTATTGAAGGTTAATGAGAATGAAATTGTCCATATTGCTATCAGTTTGAAATTTCATTACTATTTTCTTACAAGACTTGAATCCATCTACTATGAGCACATAATTTTGAAGTGTCCATATCTTTTGAAAATAACTTTGGATTTCGCTCAGTAATAACAATCACTATAATGGAATCGTTGTAATTCGAATGAGTTTATTGAAGGTTAATGAGAATCAAATTGTCCATATTGCTATCATTTTGAAATTTCATTACTATTTTCTTTCAAGACTTGAATCCATCTACTATGAGCACATAATTTTGAAGTGTCCATATCTTTTGAAAATAACGTTGGATTTCGCTCAGTAATAACAATCACTATAATGGAATCGTTGTAATTCGAATGAGTTTATTGAAGGTTAATGAGAATCAAATTGTCCATATTGCTATCATTTTGAAATTTCATTACTATTTTCTTTCAAGACTTGAATCCATCTACTATGAGCACATAATTTTGAAGTGTCCATATCTTTTGAAAATAACGTTGGATTTCGCTCAGTAATAACAATCACTATAATGGAATCGTTGTAATTCGAATGAGTTGATTGAAGGTTAATGAGAATCAAATTGTCCATATTGCTATCATTTTGAAATTTCATTACTATTTTCTTTCAAGACTTGAATCCATCTACTATGAGCACATAATTTTGAAGTGTCCATATCTTTTGAAAATAACGTTGGATTTCGCTCAGTAATAACAATCACTATAATGGAATCGTTGTAATTCGAATGAGTTTATTGAAGGTTAATGAGAATCAAATTGTCCATATTGCTATAATTTTGAAATTTCATTACTATTTTCTTTCAAGATTTGAATCCATCTACTATGAGCACATAATTTTGAAGTGTCCATATCTTTTGAAAATAACTTTGGATTTCGCTCAGTAATAACAATCACTATAATGGAATCGTTGTAATTCGAATGAGTTTATTGAAGGTTAATGAGAATCAAATTGTCCATATTGCTATCATTTTGAAATTTCATTACTATTTTCTTTCAAGATTTGAATCCATCTACTATGAGCACATAATTTTGAAGTGTCCATATCTTTTGAAAATAACTTTGGATTTCGCTCAGTAATAACAATCACTATAATGGAATCGTTGTAATTCGAATGAGTTTATTGAAGGTTAATGAGAATCAAATTGTCCATATTGCTATCATTTTGAAATTTCATTACTATTTTCTTTCAAGATTTGAATCCATCTACTATGAGCACATAATTTTGAAGTGTCCATATCTTTTGAAAATAACTTTGGATTTTCGCTCAGTAATAACATATCCACTATAATGGAATCGTTGTAATTCGAATGAGTTTATTGAAGGTTAATGAGAATCAAATTGTCCATATTGCTATCATTTTGAAATTTCATTACTATTTTCTTTCAAGATTTGAATCCATCTACTATGAGCACATAATTTTGAAGTGTCCATATCTTTTGAAAATAACTTTGGATTTCGCTCAGTAATAACAATCACTATAATGGAATCGTTGTAATTCGAATGAGTTTATTGAAGGTTAATGAGAATCAAATTGTCCATATTGCTATCATTTTGAAATTTCATTACTATTTTCTTTCAAGACTTGAATCCATCTACTATGAGCACATAATTTTGAAGTGTCCATATCTTTTGAAAATAACGTTGGATTTCGCTCAGTAATAACAATCACTATAATGGAATCGTTGTAATTCGAATGAGTTGATTTGAAGGTTAATGAGAATCAAATTGTCCATCTTGTGCTATCATTTTGAAATTTCTATTACTATTTTCTTTCAAGACTTGAATCCATCTACTATGAGCACATAAATTTTGAAGGTGTCCATATCTTTTGAAAATAACTTTGGATTTCGCTCAGTAATAACAATCCACTATTAATGCGAATCGTTGTAATTCGAATGAGTTGATTGAAGGTTAATGAGAATCAAATTGTCCATATTGCTATCATTTTGAAATTTCATTACTATTTTCTTTCAAGACTTGAATCCATCTACTATGAGCACATAATTTTGAAGTGTCCATATCTTTTGAAAATAACTTTGGATTTCGCTCAGTAATAACAATCACTATAATGGAATCGTTGTAATTCGAATGAGTTTATTGAAGGTTAATGAGAATCAAATTGTCCATATTGCTATCATTTTGAAATTTCATTACTATTTTCTTTCAAGACTTGAATCCATCTACTATGAGCACATAATTTTGAAGTGTCCATATCTTTTGAAAATAACTTTGGATTTCGCTCAGTAATAACAATCACTATAATGGAATCGTTGTAATTCGAATGAGTTTATTGAAGGTTAATGAGAATCAAATTGTCCATATTGCTATCATATTGAAATTTCATTTACTATTTTCTTTCAAGGACCTTGAATCCATCTACTATGAGCACATAATTTTGAAGTGTCCATATCTTTTGAAAATAACTTTGGATTTCGCTCAGTAATAACAATCACTATAATGGAATCGTTGTAATTCGAATGAGTTTATTGAAGGTTAATGAGAATCAAATTGTCCATATTGCTATCATTTTGAAATTTCATTACTATTTTCTTTCAAGACTTGAATCCATCTACTATGAGCACATAATTTTGAAGTGTCCATATCTTTTGAAAATAACGTTGGATTTCGCTCAGTAATAACAATCACTATAATGGAATCGTTGTAATTCGAATGAGTTGATTGAAGGTTAATGAGAATCAAATTGTCCATATTGCTATCATTTTGAAATTTCATTACTATTTTCTTTCAAGACTTGAATCCATCTACTATGAGCACATAATTTTGAAGTGTC
>ARYC01022222.1:0-13989 GCA_000711775.1 Oxytricha trifallax
TAAAAATTAGTTTATATTTGAAACTATCTTTCTTGGTTTTATATTTTGTAATTTACAATGGAAGAATTATAACTTTATGGGTTTAGAGTTTAAGTTGAGGGTTTAGCTTAAAATATTCTCATTCCCCATTTTTAATATTCATTCTTCTCCTCATTTGAATTGTTGTCTTCACTTAATAACTAAACAGTTTCTTAAATCGAGAATTTTTTACAAATGTGCTTAGTTATTATATGATCGTTAGATATGGCTTTTTTTAATTATTATATTTCTGAAAAGGAAAGATTTCTTACACATTCCATGTCCATGTTTTTATCATCTTATCGTTACTCAAAAAGCATGGGATTAAATCAATCTATGTTTTAAGTGCTGCTCTACAAAAGTCAGTCTTTTTTGTGAGCCGAAAATAAGTAGGAGCGGAGATATAGTGCAGTCTTTACAAATTATCTTTCAATGGTTCATTAGTAATTTGAATAAATTTATTTTTTTCAAAATGGTATCTTATTAGTCGTCATGCCATTGTTAATCATTTAGATATAGATTAAAATTAAAAGTTCTTTTATTTTAATTTGATGAATTTATACCCATTAATCATACCAACTGAAATTAACATATAGTTTATTTTTCAAACTTTTGATAAATGTTTTCAATAAATAATTTAGATAAACGGTTGGCAGTAAAGCTTCATCATGAAAAGATTAACTACTTAAAAAGTATTTTGATATAGAATAGTAGGACCAGGGGATTTGGGCTTTCCCTAATTTGATTTAGGAAAATAGTAGGTGCGGGGGTTTTGGGGTTTCCTTAAAAAAATTATTATCTATTCTAATATATAAATATATCTTTTCCTCACAATTACGAATAATACTTGTTTATTTTCCTAATATCAATATTGATAAAATGCAAACATTAGGTATTATTTATTATTTAAAATGCAAAAACTGTCATATATTATGAAATTCGCAAATTAAATAACATTCATTATATTTAAAAAAATGAAATAAATAAAGCGATATAAGTGGACACTTTAGTTTTTTATTGAAACAGAGATTGATATTTGTTTTTTATGAATAAGTTATTTAGACATAATTAAAATTAATTGTTTTTTAACGAAGCAAACTATGTATCTTAAGATAAATATCTCAATATAAAAAATTAATTTTAAATAATAGTTATTGTTTTATAACAATAGCAATTTGAGTGGCGCTGCTTAATAATGCGAACATGATTTTGTGGTGATAATATTTGTTTTAAAATAGATGAAAATGTAAGTTTATTTAAAGCTTTGATATGAATTAAGCAAAATCAATCTACTTACAACAAATTTTATGTTTTAAATTTGAAAGCATTCACAAGAAAGCATTTGTTTTTTGTTTAGTTATCGTTTTCATTTTAATTCTACTCTATATAATATATAAATATATTCTGTTATATCAATACTTGAAATTTAAATTTCATTTCATTAATTCATGATCGATTTGTTATAAAAAATATTAATAATAATTATTATTGTCCATTACTTTTAAGCTTATAAATTTCTAAAAACGATGGCTTCGTTTTGGATACATAGTTTAAATCCTTTCTTCTGCAATTTTTATAATTAATTTAAATTAACTTAAAGTTACTTCATGCTATTAATTAACATGTCGCTAATTATGACCAGTTTTTTAACTTTACTGATTCTATGATGGTTCTCTTGAAGCTACGGATCTTAGGCACAAAACTTTAACTCAGTCGTGTCTAATGTTACTAGTCACTAAATTCAACGCTGTGAGACGATCTGATTAAGATTCGTTGCAGATTGCAAACGATTCATACAAATTTCAGATATTTGTATATTGCTAGATTGTCCTTAAGATCCTTTCAATGATTGATCTCCTACGTGATACCTCACTATTTCATGATTAAACAATGCAAATACGATACTTGGTCTCTTGAATCTATTCTTAAGAACCTCCTGTATTTCTCTTTCACATAATTGTTGCAAGTTATTATGACAATCTTAATAAAACTTAAATGCCGTGAATATCAAAATCGAGGTTATTATGACTTCTTTATTGATCTTTTCTGAACTTAAATCAAAGCTTCTTATCGTATTTGTTTAAATGTATCTATCTTTGAATTTGTAGCTCTTTCTGACTTTGAGAGGAAGGCTTATTTTTGTTTTGCTTCGGTTTGTGATGCCCTGATTCTTACTTAAAATCAAAGCTACTTTCTGGATACATAGTTTAAATCCTTTCTATTGCAATTTTTATAATTAATTTAAATTAACTTTAAGTTACATCATGCTATTAATTAACATATCGCTAATTAGAATTAGTTTATATTTGAAACTATCTTTCTTGGTTTTATATTTTGTAATTTACAATGGAAGAATTATAACTTTATGGGTTTAGAGTTTAAGTTGAGGGTTTAGCTTAAAATATTCTCATTCCCCATTTTTAATATTCATTCTTCTCCTCATTTGAATTGTTGTCTTCACTTAATAACTAAACAGTTTCTTAAATCGAGAATTTTTTACAAATGTGCTTAGTTATTATATGATCGTTAGATATGGCTTTTTTTAATTATTATATTTCTGAAAAGGAAAGATTTCTTACACATTCCATGTCCATGTTTTTATCATCTTATCGTTACTCAAAAAGCATGGGATTAAACCAATCTATGTTTTAAGTGCTGCTCTACAAAAGTCAGTCTTTTTTGTGAGCCGAAAATAAGTAGGAGCGGAGATATAGTGCAGTCTTTACAAATTATCTTTCAATGGTTCATTAGTAATTTGAATAAATTTATTTTTTTCAAAATGGTATCTTATTAGTCGTCATGCCATTGTTAATCATTTAGATATAGATTAAAATTAAAAGTTCTTTTATTTTAATTTGATGAATTTATACCCATTAATCATACCAACTGAAATTAACATATAGTTTATTTTTCAAACTTTTGATAAATGTTTTCAATAAATAATTTAGATAAACGGTTGGCAGTAAAGCTTCATCATGAAAAGATTAACTACTTAAAAAGTATTTTGATATAGGGAAATAGTAAGAGGAGGTTTTGGGGTTTCCCTATTTTGATTTAGGAAAATAGTAGGTGCGGGGGTTTTGGGGTTTCCTTAAAAAAATTATTATCTATTCTAATATATAAATATATCTTTTCCTCACAATTACGAATAATACTTGTTTATTTTCCTAATATCAATATTGATAAAATACAAAACATCAGGAATTATTTATAATTTAAAATACAAAAACTGTCAAATATTATAAATTTTCAAATTAAATAACATTAATTATATATAAAAATTAAATAAATAAAGCGATATACGTGGATACTTTAGTTTTTTATTGAAACAGTGATTGATTTTTGTTTTTTATGAATTAATTATATATAGATATTTAAAATTAATTGTTTTTCGACGAAGCAAAATATGAATCTAAAGATAAATATCTCAATATTTACAATAAAGTAAAATAGTTATCGTTTATATAGCAATAGCAATTTGAATGGCGCTGATTAATAGTGCGAACCCATGATTTTGTGGATAAAAATAATATCTGTTTAAAAACAGATGAAAATGTAAGTTTATTTAAAGCTTTTACATAAATTAGGCAAAAAGATAATCTACTTACAACGAATTTGTATAAAATTTTAGAGCATTCAATGAGAGTATTTGTTTTTTTTTAAGTTATCGTTTTTCATTTTAAGTCTAGTTTAAATAAATATAATAATATTCTGTTATATCAATACTTAAAATTTAAATTTCATTTCATTAATTCATGATCGATTTGTTATAAAAAATATTAATAATAATTATTGTCTATTACTTTTAAGCTTCTGTATTTCTTATAAATTTCTAAAAACGATGGCTTCGTTTTGGATGCATAGTTTATATCCTTTCTTCTGCAATTTTTATAATTAATTTAAATTAACTTAAAGTTACTTCATGCTATTAATTCACATGTCGCTAATTATGACCAGTTTTTTAACTTTACTGATTCTATGATGGTTCTCTTGAAGCTACGGATCTTAGGCACAAAACTTTAACTCAGTCGTGTCTTATGTTACTAGTCACTAAATTCAACGCTGTGAGACGATCTGATTAAGATTCGTTGCAGATTGCAAACGATTCATACAAATTCAGGGATATTTGTATATTGCTAGATTGTCCTTAAGATCCTTTCAATGATTGCTCTCCTACGTGATACCTCACTATTTCATGATTAAACAATGCAAATACGATGCTTAGTCTCTTGCATCTATTCTTAAGAGCCTCCTGTATTTTTCTTTCACATAATTGTTTCAAGTTATTATGACAATCTTAATAAAACTTAATTGGCGTGAATATCAAAAATCGAGGTTATTATGACTTCTTTATTGATCTTTCCTGAACTTAAATCAAAGCTTCTTATCGTATTAGTTTAAATGTATCTCCCTTGAAAATGTAGCTCTTTCTGACTTTGAGAGGAAGGTTATTTTAATTTTGCTTCGGTTTTTGATGCCCTGATTCTTACTAAAAATCATAGCTTCTTTTTGGATATAAAGTTTAAATCCTTTCTGTTGCAATTTTTATAATTAATTTAAATTAACTTAAAGATAGTTCATGCTATTAATTCACTTGTCGCTAATTAGTTTATATTTGAGACTATCTTTCTGGGTTATATATTTTGTGATTTACAATTGAAGAATTACAACTTTATGGGTTTAGAGTTAAAGTTGAGGGTCTAGCTTAAAATATTCTCATTCCTTATTTTTAATTTTCATTCTTCTCCTCATTTGAATTGTCGTCTTCACTTAATAACTAAACTGTTACTTAAATCGAGAAATTATTACAAATGTGCTTAGTTATTTTATGATGGTTAGACATGGCTTTATTTATTATTATATTTCTGAAATGGCAAGATTTCTTACACATTTCCATGTCATGTTTTTTTATCATCTTATCGTAACTCAAAAAGCATGGGATTAAACCAATCTATGTTTTAAGTGCTGCTCTACAAAAGGCAGTTCTTTTTGTGAGCAGAAAATAAGAAGAAGCGGAGATATAGTGCAGTCTTTACAAATTATCTATCAATGTTTCATTAGTAATTTAAATAAAATAAATTTATTTTTTTCAAAATGGTATCTTATTAGTCCTCATGACATTGTTAATCATTTAGATATAGATTTAAATTAAAAGTTCTTTTATTTTAATTTGATGAATTTATACTCATTAATCATAAAGGCTGAAATTAACATCTAGTTTATTTTCAAACGTTTGATAAATGTTTTCAATTAATAATTTATATAAACGGTTGGAAGTATAGCTTCATCATGAAAAGATTAACAACTAATAAAAGGATTTTGATCTAGGAAAAAAGTAGGAGCAGGGGTTTTGGGGTTTCCCTATTTTGATTTAGGAAAATAGTAGGTGCGGGGGTTTTGGGGTTTCCTTAAAAAAATTATTATCTATTCTAATATATAAATATATCTTTTCCTCACAATTACGAATAATACTTGTTTATTTTCCTAATATCAATATTGATAAAATGCAAACATTAGGTATTATTTATTATTTAAAATGCAAAAACTGTCATATATTATGAAATTCGCAAATTAAATAACATTCATTATATTTAAAAAAATGAAATAAATAAAGCGATATAAGTGGACACTTTAGTTTTTTATTGAAACAGAGATTGATATTTGTTTTTTATGAATAAGTTATTTAGACATAATTAAAATTAATTGTTTTTCAACGAAGCAAACTATGTATCTTAAGATAAATATCTCAATATAAACAATTAATTTTAAATAATAGTTATTGTTTTATAACAATAGCAATTTGAGTGGCGCTGCTTAATAATGCGAACATGATTTTGTGGTGATAAAAATAATATTTTTTTAAAATAGATGAAAATGTAAGTTTATTTAAAGCTTTGATATGATTAAGCAAAATCAATCTACTTACAACAAATTTTATGTTTTAAATTTGAAAGCATTCACAAGAAAGCATTTGTTTTTTGTTTAGTTATCGTTTTCATTTTAATTCTACTCTATATAATATATAAATATATTCTGTTATATCAATACTTAAAATTTAAATTTCATTTCATTAATTCATGATCGATTTGTTATAAAAAATATTAATAATAATTATTGTCTATTACTTTTAAGCTTCTGTATTTCTTATAAATTTCTAAAAACGATGGCTTCGTTTTGGATGCATAGTTTATATCCTTTCTTCTGCAATTTTTATAATTAATTTAAATTAACTTAAAGTTACTTCATGCTATTAATTCACATATCGCTAATTATGACCAGTTTTTTAACTTTACTGATTCTAGGATGGTTCTCTTGAAGCTACGGATCTTAGGCACAAAATTTTAACTCAGTCGTGTCTAATGTTACTAGTCACTAAATTCAACGCTGTGAGACGATCTGATTAAGATTCGTTGCATATTGCAAACGATTCATACAAATTTCAGATATTTGTATATTGCTAGATTGTCCTTAAGATCCTTTCAATGATTGATCTCCTACGTGATACCTCACTATTTCATGATTAAACAATGCAAATACGATGCTTAGTCTCTTGCATCTATTCTTAAGAGCCTCCTGTATTTTTCTTTCACATAATTGTTTCAAGTTATTATGACAATCTTAATAAAACTTAATTGGCGTGAATATCAAAAATCGAGGTTATTATCACTTTTTTATTGATCTTTCCTGAACTAAAATCAAAGCTTCTTACCTTATTTGTTTAAATGTATCTATCTTGAATTTGTAGCTCTTTCTGACTTTGAGAGGAAGGCTTATTTTAATTTTGCTTCGGTTTGTGATGCCCTGATTCTTACTAAAAATCAAAGCTACTTTCTGGATACATAGTTTAAATCCTTTCTTTTGCAATTCTTATAATTAATTTAAATTAACTTAAAGTTACTTCATGCTATTAATTCACATATCGCTAATAAGAATTAGTTTATATTTAAGACTATCTTCTGGGTTTTATATTTTGTGATTTACAATTGAAGAATTACAACTTTATGGGTTTAGAGTTAAAGTTGAGGGTCTAGCTTAAAATATTCTCATTCCTTATTTTTAATTTTCATTCTTCTCCTCATTTGAATTGTCGTCTTCACTTAATAACTAAACTGTTACTTAAATCGAGAAATTATTACAAATGTGCTTAGTTATTTTATGATGGTTAGACATGGCTTTATTTATTATTATATTTCTGAAATGGCAAGATTTCTTACACTTTCCATGTCCATGTTTTTTTATCATCTTATCGTAACTCAAAAAGCATGGGATTAAACCAATCTATGTTTTAAGTGCTGCTCTACAAAAGGCAGTTCTTTTTGTGAGCAGAAAATAAGAAGAAGCGGAGATATAGTGCAGTCTTTACAAATTATCTATCAATGTTTCATTAGTAATTTAAATAAAATAAATTTATTTTTTTCAAAATGGTATCTTATTAGTCCTCATGACATTGTTAATCATTTAGATATAGATTTAAATTAAAAGTTCTTTTATTTTAATTTGATGAATTTATACCCATTAATCATAAAAGCTGAAATCAACATATAGTTTATTTTTCAAACGTTTGATAAATGTTTTCAATAAATAATTAAGATAAACAGTTGGCAGTATAGCTTCATCAAGAAAAGATTAACAACTAAAAAAAGGATGTTGATATAGGAAAATAGGAGGAGCAGGGGTTTTCGGTTTCCCTATTTTGATTAAGGAAAATAGTAGGTGCGGGGGTTTTGGGGTTTCCCTTCAAAAATTATAATATATCTTTTCCTCACAATTACGAATAATACTTGTTTATTTTCATAATATCAATATTGATAAAATACAAACATCAGATATTATTAATTATTTAAAATGCTGTTATTTATGAATATTATTATTTATTATTAAAGCGATATAAGTGGACCTTAGTTTTTTATTGAAACAGAGATTGATATTTGTTTTTTATGAATAAGTTATTTAGACATAATTAAAATTAATTGTTTTTTAACGAAGCAAACTATGTATCTTAAGATAAATATCTCAATATAAAAAATTAATTTTAAATAATAGTTATTGTTTTATAACAATAGCAATTTGAGTGGCGCTGCTTAATAATGCGAACATGATTTTGTGGTGATAAAAATAATATTTGTTTTAAAATAGATGAAAATGTAAGTTTATTTAAAGCTTTGATATGATTAAGCAAAATCAATCTACTTACAACAAATTTTATGTTTTAAATTTGAAAGCATTCACAAGAAAGCATTTGTTTTTTGTTTAGTTATCGTTTTCATTTTAATTCTACTCTATATAATATAAATATATTCTGTTATATCAATACTTAAAATTTAAATTTCATTTCATTAATTCATGATCGATTTGTTATAAAAAATATTAATAATAATTATTGTCTATTACTTTTAAGCTTCTGTATTTCTTATAAATTTCTAAAAACGATGGCTTCGTTTTGGATGCATAGTTTATATCCTTTCTTCTGAAATTTTATAATTAATTTAAATTAACTTAAAGTTACTTCATGCTATAATTAACATGTCGCTAATTATGACCAGTTTTTTAACTTTACTGATTCTATGATGGTTCTCTTGAAGCTACGGATCTTAGGCACAAAATTTTAACTCAGTCGTGTCTAATGTTACTAGTCACTAAATTCAACGCTGTGAGTCGATCTGATTAAGATTCGTTGCAGATTGCAAACGATTCATACAAATTTCAGATATTTGTATATTGCTAGATTGTCCTTAAGATCCTTTCAATGATTGATCTCCTACGTGATACCTCACTATTTCATGATTAAACAATGCAAATACGATGCTTGGTCTCTTGCATCTATTCTTAAGAGCCTCCTGTATTTTTCTTTCACATAATTGTTTCAAGTTATTATGACAATCTTAATAAAACTTAATTGGCGTGAATATCAAAAATCGAGGTTTTATCACTTTTTTATTGATCTTTCCTGAACTAAAATCAAAGCTTCTTACCTTATTTGTTTAAATGTATCTATCTTGAATTTGTAGCTCTTTCTGACTTTGAGAGGAAGGCTTATTTTAATTTTGCTTCGGTTTGTGATGCCCTGATTCTTACTAAAAATCAAAGCTACTTTCTGGATACATAGTTTAAATCCTTTCTTTTGCAATTCTTATAATTAATTTAAATTAACTTAAAGTTACTTCATGCTATTAATTCACATATCGCTAATAAGAATTAGTTTATATTTAAGACTATCTTTCTGGGTTTTATATTTTGTGATTTACAATTGAAGAATTACAACTTTATGGGTTTAGAGTTAAAGTTGAGGGTCTAGCTTAAAATATTCTCATTCCTTATTTTTAATTTTCATTCTTCTCCTCATTTGAATTGTCGTCTTCACTTAATAACTAAACTGTTACTTAAATCGAGAAATTATTACAAATGTGCTTAGTTATTTTATGATGGTTAGACATGGCTTTATTTATTATTATATTTCTGAAATGGCAAGATTTCTTACACATTTCCATGGTTTTTTTATCATCTTATCGTAACTCAAAAAGCATGGGATTAAACCAATCTATGTTTTAAGTGCTGCTCTACAAAAGGCAGTACTTTCTGTGAGCCGAAAAAAAGTAGGAGCGGAGATATAGTGAAGTCTTTACAAATTATCTATCTATTTTTCATTAGTAATTTTATAATAATAAATTTATTTTTTTCAAAATGGTATCTTATTAGTCGTCATGCCATTGTTAATCATCTAAATCTAGATTAAAATAAAAAGTTCTTTTATTTTAATTTGATGAATTTATACCCATTAATCATACAAGCTGAAATTAACATATAGTTTATTTTTCAAATGTTTGATAAATGTTTTCAATAAATAATTTAGATAAACAGTTGGCAGTATAGGTTAATCATAAAAAGATTAGAAACTAAAAAAAGGATGTTGATTGAGAAGAAAATAGCAGGAGCAGGGGTTTTCGGTTTCCCTATTTTGATTTAAGAAAATAGTAGGTACGGGCGTTTTGGGGTTTCCCTTAAAAAATAATTATCTATTCTAATATATAAATATATCTTTTCCTCACAATTACGAATAATACTTGTTTATTTTCCTAATATCAATATTGATAAAATGCAAACATTAGGTATTATTTATTATTTAAAATGCAAAAACTGTCATATATTATGAAATTCGCAAATTAAATAACATTCATTATATTTAAAAAAATGAAATAAATAAAGCGATTAAGTGGAACTTTAGTTTTTTATTGTAAGAAGCAGAGATTGATATTTGTTTTTTATGAATAAGTTATTTAGACATAATTAAAATTAATTGTTTTTCAACGAAGCAAACTATGTATCTTAAGATAAATATCTCAATATAAACAATTAATTTTAAATAATAGTTATTGTTTTATAACAATAGCAATTTGAGTGGCGCTGCTTAATAATGCGAACATGATTTTGTGGTGATAAAAATAATATTTGTTTTAAAATAGATGAAAATGTAAGTTTATTTAAAGCTTTGATATGAATTAAGCAAAATCAATCTACTTACAACAAATTTTATGTTTTAAATTTGAAAGCATTCACAAGAAAGCATTTGTTTTTTGTTTAGTTATCGTTTTCATTTTAATTCTACTCTATATAATATATAAATATATTCTGTTATATCAATACTTGAAATTTAAATTTCATTTCATTAATTCATGATCGATTTGTTATAAAAAATATTAATAATAATTATTGTCTTTTACTTTTAAGCTTCTGTATTTCTTATAAATTTCTAAAAACGATAGCTTCGTTTTGGATGCATAGTTTAAAACCTTTCTTTTGCAATATTAATAATTAATTTAAATTAACTTAAAGTTACTTCATGCTATTAATTCACTTGTCGCTAATTATGACCAGTTTTGTTTAGACATATTTTACTGGATTCTATGATGGTTCTCTTGAAGCTACGGATCTTAGGCACAAAATTTTAACTCAGTCGTGTCTAATGTTACTAGTCACTAAATTCAACGCTGTGAGTCGATCTGATTAAGATTCGTTGCAGATTGCAAACGATTCATACAAATTTCAGATATTTGTATATTGCTAGATTGTCCTTAAGATCCTTTCAATGATTGATCTCCTACGTGATACCTCACTATTTCATGATTAAACAATGCAAATACGATGCTTGGTCTCTTGCATCTATTCTTAAGAGCCTCCTGTATTTTTCTTTCACATAATTGTTTCAAGTTATTATGACAATCTTAATAAAACTTAATTGGCGTGAATATCAAAAATCGAGGTTATTATCACTTTTTTATTGATCTTTCCTGAACTAAAATCAAAGCTTCTTACCTTATTTGTTTAAATGTATCTATCTTGAATTTGTAGCTCTTTCTGACTTTGAGAGGAAAGCTTATTTTAATTTTGCTTCGGTTTGTGATGCCCTGATTCTTACTAAAAATCAAAGCTACTTTCTGGATACATAGTTTAAATCCTTTCTTTTGCAATTCTTATAATTAATTTAAATTAACTTAAAGTTACTTCATGCTATTAATTCACATATCGCTAATAAGAATTAGTTTATATTTAAGACTATCTTCTGGGTTTTATATTTTGTGATTTACAATTGAAGAATTACAACTTTATGGGTTTAGAGTTAAAGTTGAGGGTCTAGCTTAAAATATTCTCATTCCTTATTTTTAATTTTCATTCTTCTCCTCATTTGAATTGTCGTCTTCACTTAATAACTAAACTGTTACTTAAATCGAGAAATTATTACAAATGTGCTTAGTTATTTTATGATGGTTAGACATGGCTTTATTTATTATTATATTTCTGAAATGGCAAGATTTCTTACACATTTCCATGTCATGTTTTTTTATCATCTTATCGTAACTCAAAAAGCATGGGATTAAACCAATCTATGTTTTAAGTGCTGCTCTACAAAAGGCAGTTCTTTTTGTGAGCAGAAAATAAGAAGAAGCGGAGATATAGTGCAGTCTTTACAAATTATCTATCAATGTTTCATTAGTAATTTAAATAAAATAAATTTATTTTTTTCAAAATGGTATCTTATTAGTCCTCATGACATTGTTAATCATTTAGATATAGATTTAAATTAAAAGTTCTTTTATTTTAATTTGATGAATTTATACTCATTAATCATAAAGGCTGAAATTAACATCTAGTTTATTTTTCAAACGTTTGATAAATGTTTTCAATTAATAATTTATATAAACGGTTGGAAGTATAGCTTCATCATGAAAAGATTAACAACTAATAAAAGGATTTTGATCTAGGAAAAAAGTAGGAGCAGGGGTTTTGGGTTTCCCTATTTTGATTTAGGAAAATAGTAGGTGCGGGGGTTTTGGGGTTTCCTTAAAAAAATTATTATCTATTCTAATATATAAATATATCTTTTCCTCACAATTACGAATAATACTTGTTTATTTTCCTAATATCAATATTGATAAAATGCAAACATTAGGTATTATTTATTATTTAAAATGCAAAAACTGTCATATATTATGAAATTCGCAAATTAAATAACATTCATTATATTTAAAAAAATGAAATAAATAAAGCGATATAAGTGGACACTTAGTGTTTTTATTGAAACAGAGATTGATATTTGTTTTTTATGAATAAGTTATTTAGACATAATTAAAATTAATTGTTTTTTAACGAAGCAAACTATGTATCTTAAGATAAATATCTCAATATAAAAAATTAATTTTAAATAATAGTTATTGTTTTATAACAATAGCAATTTGAGTGGCGCTGCTTAATAATGCGAACATGATTTTGTGGTGATAAAAATAATATTTGTTTTAAAATAGATGAAAATGTAAGTTTATTTAAAGCTTTGATATGAATTAAGCAAAATCAATCTACTTACAACAAATTTTATGTTTTAAATTTGAAAGCATTCACAAGAAAGCATTTGTTTTTTGTTTAGTTATCGTTTTCATTTTAATTCTACTCTATATAATATATAAATATATTCTGTTATATCAATACTTGAAATTTAAATTTCATTTCATTAATTCATGATCGATTTGTTATAAAAAATATTAATAATAATTATTGTCTTTTACTTTTAAGCTTCTGTATTTCTTATTAAATTTCTAAAAACGATGGCTTCGTTTTGGATGCATAGTTTATATCCTTTCTTCTGCAATTTTTATAATTAATTTAAATTAACTTAAAGTTACTTCATGCTATTAATTCACATATCGCTAATTATGACCAGTTTTTTAACTTTACTGATTCTATGATGGTTCTCTTGAAGCTACGGATCTTAGGCACAAAATTTTAACTCAGTCGTGTCTAATGTTACTAGTCACTAAATTCAACGCTGTGAGTCGATCTGATTAAGATTCGTTGCAGATTGCAAACGATTCATACAAATTTCAGATATTTGTATATTGCTAGATTGTCCTTAAGATCCTTTCAATGATTGATCTCCTACGTGATACCTCACTATTTCATGATTAAACAATGCAGATACGATACTTGGTCTCTTGAATCTATTCTTAAGAATCTCCTGTATTTCTCTTTCACATAATTGTTGCAAGTTATTGTGACAATTTTAATAAAACTTAAATGCCGTGAATATCAAATATCGAGGTTATTATGACTTCTTTATTGATCTTTTCTGAACTTAAATCAAAGCTTCTTATCGTATTTGTTTAAATGTATCTATCTTTGAATTTGTAGCTCTTTCTGACTTTGAGAGGAAGGCTTATTTTTGTTTTGCTTCGGTTTGTGATGCCCTGATTCTTACTTAAAATCAAAGCTACTTTCTGGATACATAGTTTAAATCCTTTCTATTGCAATTTTTATAATTAATTTAAATTAACTTTAAGTTACATCATGCTATTAATTAACATATCGCTAATTAGAATTAGTTTATATTTGAAACTATCTTTCTTGGTTTTATATTTTGTAATTTACAATGGAAGAATTATAACTTTATGGGTTTAGAGTTTAAGTTGAGGGTTTAGCTTAAAA
>ARYC01022223.1:0-27206 GCA_000711775.1 Oxytricha trifallax
AGCAATTTTCGATGAGCTTTGTGGCAGCCATCACCAAGGACCAGCTGATCTCTAGCCAAATCATTGAGGGGGCCTTCGATGCTGTGCTGTTCGAGAACTTCCTCTATCACACCCTGCGCCAGCTGCGCACAGACAAGGATCTCGCCCAGAAGAAGATCGTGCTGCTTATGGACAACGCAGTAATTCACAAGTATTCAGAGGTGCTGGAGACTGCTAGAAAGTTCAAGGTCACTGTCCTTTTCAACGCTGAATACTCACCCTGGCTTAATCCCATCGAGTAGTTGTACTCATACATCAAGAGACACCTCCGCTAGGAGCAAGCAGACAGCAAGTAAGTATTTTGGGCCTAACTTTTCATAGGATCCACCTGGTGAAGCGGCTTTCGCAGATTCTGAAGGCAATGACCAAGACAGACGTCAACAAGCTCTGGGCTTTCAGCGTGAAGCAGTGTGCAGCACCATCAAGCATGGATTTGTGTGAAGTTGAGCTGAATGATGATGAGTTGAGGAGCTGGAGCAATAGAACTGACCAATACAACCATAGACAGCACTTGAATCGTCAAATTTATTGATTAAAAGCCCCCTTATTACATATCACACTTTTAAGTTTTAATTCTAACTAATCAAACCAAAAATCCAAAAACCTCTCTCATTTTCGCTCATTCAAATCACCATTTTGGCTCTCCTCCACTAAAGCTACCGAATTTGGTGCTCAAACAGTCGAGCAGGACTTGAAAGTCGCTGAGCTGGGGGTTTTAAAACATGGAGAATACGATAAGGTCCAAATTTGACAAAACACTCATCAAGCAACGAGATATTGACCATTTATGGTGATTCCACTCTCAATCACGAGAATTTGGTCAAAGATTTCAATGACCGCCAATCATTCCCAAAGTTGGACAGTAAAAATGACTACTGGTAATTCAACCAAGAATTCAGTTTTGAAATTTATGATATCTACTCTTACAACTAACAATACTATTGAAATTTGAGAAAATTTCACAGAATTAAAGCTATAAAGGTGAAAATAACAAACGAAATGTAAAAGTAGATTAAATTGGTTATAAATATTTTTAATTTCTATTAATTAATACAATTTCCTATTTTTATCTATTTTAGCAATATTAATACAATTATGAATTAAGATCGATCTGTAAAATATAATAAAAATACAGAAAGCTACCAACTTTAAATAAGTGATTAAATTTTACTGTTTAATAATCTTAATATAAAAATTGAGTAAAGTCCCTAGACTTTAACAATCAAATAAATTAAATTAATATATTATCAACTTTTTATAGTTCCAAATAGGGTAGCTAGATTTCTAGATGCTTTGGATCCATCATAAAGACCTAATAATTATAAAGGTGATATCGATAATTACCACTTTTAAATTCAAGTCTCAGATACATCTAAGAAAATCTAACTATTAAGAGGACGTTTCAGAGAGAGATCAATAAAAAAACTTATTTCAAGTGTTTTGCTATAATTTTATGGCAATAAATAAAAATTTAGAGAAAATATTCGCATTAAGGAATAGCCACATTACATTTGTGAAATATGCCTATAGTTCAATAAATTTAATATGAGAATTTAATGAAAGTTATTGTAAAGATTGAGTTGCTATTGACAATATAGCATCATGACAAGGACAGATGTGGGATATTATACAGTATTATCGATATTTGTCATCCAATTCCTTTAATTTATAAAATAATCACTTCATTATTAATTATGATTTGAAGAGTAGCCCAGACATATAAGAATTTAATTGGGTTAAAGAAAATTAGCAATCCTATTATAGAATTTTGTAAAGCCACAAATAAATTTAAGTCTCTTCTGGATATTCAATCATTGCTGTTCTATACTAATTAAAATTCTTGCTATTAGCTTTTCTCAAAGTTGATCAGGGAAAAGAGTCTTCAAATAATAATGCGTCAAGTGTCTAATGTTCTTCTAATTATATTGTGAAAGTTAGCAAATAGGTTTCTGATATATACATACTTCTAAGATATTTGCGATGATTAACCATCATTGAGTTACCTAAAATGTGGTAACTTAAATGTTTACCTTGTAAGGTCCAATACCCCAAAACCACTATAAGTGCTTAGTCTATGAGTTTATAATGATTAGACTAGTCGTTTTTAATGCTTAAATGCGATTAATCGACTAAATATGAGCACTATAGTCTTCGACTAGGTCGATTGAAGGTATTCGTTGAAGATTTGAACAAGATACTCAAAAGATACAACTATAACTCACCATTTTTCAACTTGGTTGTTTGGGATTTAGTCTTAATTACAACTGTTAATCATTAATTATAACTTAACTACTAATCAATATAAGCTTATTCTACCTTACTTAAGTGTCCTAGCTGTCTAGTAGTCATAAGTGAGTGTTTGTTGCATAGTCTAATTAGCTAGTCGTATGTTAATCTAGTCTTATGGGTACTTAGTAATTGTTGATAATTTCTTAGTCTTAGTCTTACGACTAGCTGTTCCTCATCACAGCTTTATAAGCAAATTTAAGCAAGACTCTTCAACTTCAGCCTCCAACTAACCTGTATCGGTGTTATATCACAATCTTGCTGCATACTGTACATGAATGAATGGGTATCTTACTATGTTTGAAGACTCAGGTCGTAAGTAGTCTAAACAGCGACTAGTCGAATCAAGACAGAATAGCTAGTAAGAAGTCAGATTCGCTGTCACAAAGTTGCTTAGTCGTAAGACTAGATAAATTACTCCTTCAAGGATAACTATCACTTACCCTCAGCGAACCATGTCGAACCATTCACAATAGCATCACTACATGCTTAGCATCATAATAGCAACTGAAACTTGAGTCTACAGCGTTGGTGGAGTAAGAATCAATGTTTAGCCTAAGTGGTGTAAAATTTCCGAATTTTAGGTTTATACTATCCTTTCGAGGTAATGTAAATCAATGTTATATTGTGATATTTTTATACAAAAAGCTTGAGCTATGTTTGTATGTTCATGGTAACTCAGGAAACATTGAAAAGTAAGTGATAAATACTTACAAAGTGTTTGAGAGATAGATCTTCCCATTAAGTCTTATAAAATATATAAATCAAACTTCCTCATGAGTTAGGCATTTGGAGATTCAGTATTTTCATAAATTGCTTCTCAAATTAATTATACCGAATATAATTTATAACTCTTAATGGAATTATAGGAAATATATATATTTAAATAATTTTAATTATAGAATTTTTTTATTGCACAAGCAAATTCTATGCATAGTCACTTTCTTTAAGATAAGGTGATTGGGCGACTCATAAATTATTAGCATATTTAACTAGATTGTTAAAGATTATTAAAAATAATTAAAAAACTTGGAAGAAGTGATCGTATTATTATTTAATATGTATTTTATAAGTATCTGGATTTATTTCAATTGCTGCTGCCACTAAAGAAGGTAAATTCTTAATTACAATTTATTTTGATCTTTAATTATTTAAAAAATTTATGTTGGAAAAAGAAATTATTACAAAGATTTTGAAATCAATACATCAGAAGTAATTTATAGATGAAGAAATAGTGAAGCTAATTGCAAATTGAAGGAAGAAGTATTACGATTTATGGTCTTCATAAATGATTTATTTAATAATTGTTGGTGATAGCACTGTCGTCGTATCGTTTTTTATGCAAGTAAATTTTTTTTACAAAGTTTACCGTTTCAATAATCTTTTTTGACTATAATATTATCAAATGATTCTTTGTGAAACACATTAAGATTCATCAAATAAAAAAATATTCATTTCCTTTTTGCAATTTTTTGGAAGCAAAAATCAGTTTATTCTTATCTATAAAAAGTAATAACAGAATTATGATATCGCATTGGCAATTTAGCTTTATATCTTTACTTGAGGTGACTAACTGATACTTCCTCTATTTCCTAATTAATAAAAAATTCATTAATTAAAAAGTTAAAGAAAGTAACTAGAAGACGGGATGGACCAGGTGAACCTTTCTTTAAATAGTCCAAAAAGCACTCCCATCCATGTGAATCATAGAATTCATAAGCTCTTAAGAGAGATCATAACATCCATATACTTCACTGATTGGCCTATATCATAAAGTATATTATACTGACATTCTTACAGTCAGTTGGGATCTCTTTTGCTCCTCTTCTAGTTTGCTGTGAAAATACCTCTCCAGCAACTGGAACTCATATCTTCTAACAACTTAAAAAGAAGCTCATAGATAAGATAGCTACAACACCTTAACAATCACTCGCCCTTGCGAGGATCAAGTTAGTTCCACAAACTTAAAAAGTCTACTCTCTGTTTATATAAAAAATGTCATCTTCAGCTAGTTAGAGCAAACTGACCGAAGACCATCATTTGATACTCTCTATAACAAAAGATAAAATCGTGATTTTAATCTTAGTCTACTATCAGCTCGTTGCTAAGACCTTCCAAAATCCTCAAGAAAACAACATCAATTCCAGAGTTTTGTTAACTTATATTCGTAATTCACAACGAAGGAAGCCATTTTCTTCAATAATACCTACTAAATATTACACCTACTAAATAGTCATATCTATGTATTAACGAAATCTGAGGATAAAACACATGTTTCTTCCTAATACGTCACGACTTATAATTTGATAACTACTATTTAATAGTTAATCAAATTAGAGAATCACCCAAGTCTTATAATAATATACAAAGTGGATCCACTTTAACTAAATTTAGGAATCACCCAATTGGAAAAGATAAGATGATATTTCACTAACTCATTATATA
Source organism: Oxytricha trifallax (assembly GCA_000711775.1). Lineage (NCBI taxonomy): Eukaryota > Ciliophora > Spirotrichea > Sporadotrichida > Oxytrichidae > Oxytricha > Oxytricha trifallax. The sequence continues at coordinate 4,771 of ARYC01022223.1, forward strand.
CTATAAGACAATGGAAGGCTAAACAAGCACCAATCTCAGTGGTAAATGACTAATAACATAGACACTAACAAAAAGAAAAATAAATCGACACCAAGGTCGACAATCTTTTTAAAAAAAAACAAAACCCTGAGACCCCTAAATTCCTAAACCCCATAGATATTAAGCAATAATCTAACTATTTAACCAATAAGAATCATACACGTTTACTAAATATTTATATAAAGAATGTTATCATTTAATATGGAATAATTAACTAAACAAAATAAAGATTCGTCAATATTAAATATGGAAAGTTTAAAGGTAAATAACGAATGGTGCCCAGTCTGCGATTCTTGAGACTGCTTAGAAAACTAATTCACGTTACTATTCTCCGATTATGAGACACAAAAAGAATTAAAAGAACACATAAGATTTACAGTCTACGAGGAAAGTAACAATTACGACTAAACCTCAGAAATCAATTAGACAATTCAATAAACTCAGTTTTTCTACAAAAAAAAGTTTATCTAGAGTAGATAAGGTCACACAGATAACAATGAAAATCTTAGTTTGAATAAAATAATAAAACTGAAGTGACAACCAAAAGAGAGATTGAACAGATCAGATGATATAAATTAAAAATTAATATAAAAGGGCTTGTTCCTTATAAGCTACTAAGCTTAAAAGATCGGGGGTCCAGAGACCTCAATGTGATCATATAATTATTATTGTAGTAATACATTCGAAATTGGGAAATCAATTTAAATTAAATTAATTATAAATCAAAATCTTGGCAGTTAAAGTTGTCCAATTTAAACGATCTCGGGCTCATTCGATAGAGAATTCAAAATTAGCTGGACTTTATTATTGGCGGTACTATTGTATCGCATCACTAGAGCGAAATAAGTTGACTTTAATTAAACGCATCATAATTCATGAAATTATACCCTCACATTAAAGTCAAGTTATCTCGCTCCAGGGATGCAATAAAATAGTACCGCCAATAATAAAGTTCAGCTAATTTTGAATTCTCTATCGAATGAGCCCAAGATCGTTTAAATTGGACAACTTTAACTGCCAAGATTTTGATTTATATTTAATTTAATTTAAATTAATTTCCCAATTTCGAATGTGTTCCTACAATATTAATTTATTCCTTATTAATGCTATATAGAATCGTATAGTTCAAAAATATAAATATTGGAGTTAAAATGTATAATTAAATTTTTTAAAAATGAATAAGTTACAAAAGTTATTCTTCTTGATGCGGATTTCGCATAATCTCGTTTTGTGCATATGATATTAGCGAGTATAATTAAAATGGGGAGGCAGTTAAAATTAAATCAAAAATGAGATCAAATAAAATTATGTTCATTTCAACATACATGTGCTAAGATAAAACAGTCACTAATTTGAATTAAGTTTGAATAGAACCTTATTTAACTTTAATTAATTAATCAACTATCTAAAAATGGAATTTTTGTCTTTTTCTCATCTTTTTTGATTTATTTCTATTTTAGGGCAGTGATCAAGTGATGCTGTAGTGATCTTTAAGTTTTTTCATAAATTTTTCATAGATATCTTCAGGGTATCTTCATGATACCTTCCTCAAAAGATAAAAAATGTGGAGACTGTGGAGAGCGTGGAGTTTAGCATCACTAATAACAGTAGAAATAGCATCAATATCACTAATAATCTCAAAATCAAGCATTATTAAGAGTCGGGGATTTTTTCAAAAACATCTTGTTTTTTTAAAAAATTCATAGATATTAGACCTAATATTTATGAGGTTAATGAAAACAATGAAAAAATAAGTTATGTAAAATTTTGAAATTCTCTAGAATATAAACAAGACTCTTAATAATGCTTGATTTTGAGATTATTAGTGATATAGATGCTATTTCCACTGTTATTAGTGATGCTAAACTCCACGCTCTCCACAGTCTCCACATTTTTTATCTTTTGAGGAAGGTATCATGAAGATACCCTGAAGATATCTATGAAAAATTTATGAAAAAACTTAAAGATCACTACAGCATCACTTGATCACTGCCCTAAAATAGAAATAAATCAAAAAAGATGAGAAAAAGACAAAAATTCCATTTTTAGATAGTTGATTAATTAATTAAAGTTAAATAAGGTTCTATTCAAACTTAATTCAAATTAGTGACTGTTTTATCTTAGCACATGTATGTTGAAATGAACATAATTTTATTTGATCTCATTTTTGATTTAATTTTAACTGCCTCCCCATTTTAATTATACTCGCTTAATAATCAATTAATGTTAGTTAATTCAATTTCATTTTTCTAATGCAGTAAATCTAAGAATTTGCGCTAGCAATTGATTGCTGATCAACTAGCATAATATTTAAAAATACTCTCCATGAATTTCATATATTTCTATCTTCCATGACACCTTTCCATAATCTAATAATGAAAAATGGAATTTGCTAAATATAAAAGACTCAAATCCTAAATGCAAATACCAATAATAATTTCAAATTTTTGAGAGAAAAAAAAGTTAATTTTCCAGAAATCTTTAAAATTTATGGAACATAAAGGCAAGCTCCATATATATATCTAAATTTAAAGATTAAATAAATTTATTTCTATTAAATATTAATCTTTTAAGACCAATATATTATACAAATTAACAAATTTTTTTATTCATAAAGTCTAGTTAAATCTATATTTAATATTTATATTTAGATGAAGGCTACAATGTTTTTTTTAATTTATTAATTATAGACATATTTAAATAATAAAGAATTTCAGTGTATTATATTTTCTCATGGGACTGCGGAATCTTTTAAATTATGGTTCATTGCAAATAACTCGGGAATCACTGACTTCCAGGCCAGTTAAAATTTTTCATAAAGTGGTTTTGAGTTCTAATGACCTTTAATGGCTTCAGCTGTTTCAACATAGATTGTATAAATTTAATTGCAATTAGACTATTTCTATCTCAGTTCAAAGAACATTTTTCGATAAATGGTTGTCGACTTATTTTCGTCCACATAAACTGGTTCAAGAAATTTTAATAGAAGTACCGCAAAATTCTATAAAGACTTCGGCTTGCTTACATACAGATTTTTTGCTTCTTGATTCAATGACGAATTACTAGGACTAGAGTTTTAAGTAAAGCTGGTTGACAAGTAAATTTCATCAAGCATCTGTATATGGGAATGTATCCAAACTAGGCATAAGTTTCTAGCATATCAAAAAGTTTCATCTGGTTTTTGAGTTTTGATGTGCAATAAAAAAAAGCCTTTTATCTTAATTTTTTATTTTATAATTTCCCTTGGCACAAATTCCTGCTCTAGGCACACCTTGCTTAAATTACATTACTAGAGTGTACCAAATTCAAAAACACAAAAACCCTGAAGTAATATTGAGTTTTGATCGATAAAAGTAGACTATAAACGTATACTTTATTAGAATTTTAATAGGGTTTATTTAGGTTAAAATATTCAATATTATTAATTTGAGTGAGTATAACAAGCAAATTTTTTGTTTAAAATTACAACAAATTTAAGCTTAATATTATGAGCAAATTCTCTAAATTTTATCTCCCTTAAGTTGAATTTTTATTATTTCTATTGTAATTAATTCTCTTGCTTGGCTTAAAAATTGTTGAGTATTCAGGTTTTCGTAAACCTTCAAAAACACTTTACTTATCTAAATGCTGCTTGATTCTTTGCTTTAAATCTTTCTCACCAAAGAAGATAAAGTAATTGTTTTTTGCAATATCACTCTCTATTTTAATTGCTGAAAGTGCCCAGATATCCCATTGAATATCACCATCCTTCAAATATTCTCTCTCTAGGAAATATCCTGGTGTGCTTAATATTTTATCAAATGCAGATGCTTACACTCTTTGTGCCCGATTGAAATCATAAATTTATATTTTAGTGATTGAAAATTACCCTTAATTTTTTCTGGTTTAAGTCTCTATGAACGTAACTTGGTATTTAAAGCTCTTCGATTCCTTCAACTATCTGCAAAGATTATATAGATAATTTATCTATGACATCTTTTGCTAGATAAGAATTCTCCGGAAGTCATCTTTAGTAAGGAAAGCCTGAAGGCTTAATAATTTTTATCAATTAAAAGAGCTTTATGCCAGATTATATATCTACGCTTATTCATCTTTGCTATTTAAAAAGCATAAACTTATTAACAAATTTTATTTTATAACTTGCCATCAGCAAGGAAGTAATTGAAAGGATTTATCATATAAGCATATTAGTCATCAGTAATGACTCTCTTCTCTATTTTATCTTCAAGAGTGAGGCAGCTTTCTAGACAAGAATCTAAGTCAATAATTTTTAATATGGGAATCTTTATTGCCTCTATTTTAACCATAATTTTATTGATCTCAGAGACTGGAAAGTTCTTGACTGCTTTCTTCATTTTAACTTACTTCTAGACTTCAACTCTAAGAGACTCCACTGGGTTTCTTGATCTTCTCTTTTAGAGGAATCTATTCCCTGTAGGTTCATATATATATATATATATATATATAGACAAATCTTTGATTATACTTTTTCTTAATATGAACTTAGATGTATATTGTATGAAAACATGGCTTCTCACAGAACTCACAGATATACTTTTCATTGAAATTTTGATGCTTGAGATAATCTAGTCATATCATTGTGTATTTCTCTCATTTGTCTCTTATAATTTGACTGGTAGGGAAAATATATAAAATTCTTTTAATTTATAGTAAATTTTAATTGATGAAATAAAATGCTCAACAGCGGGTTGATTTGCTTCATCCTCAATTTGAGTCGTTTTATAACCTCCTTCTAAACCTATGTATCAATCTCAAAAGTTCACTCGTCAATAGTGTCATTAGTAAGCTCCCACTTAATAAAAGTGTCTCTGGTTTCAACGTTTTTGAATGTTTTAATGATTATTATGGTTGTTGTAATGATAATTTTATTGGTTTAATAAAAATAATTCATTACTTCTGAAAACTTTAGCACTCATTTTAGTTTATATAGTAAGCAAGAAAAATTTTAGTGTAAAAGAAATTTTAAATAAATATAAATTTTATAGGTTTGATAAAATCATATAAATTTCAAATAAAGGAAAATATTAGGATTATAAGCTATATTGAAAGGCAATTTTCTCGAAACCTATTTGTTCTTACCAAGACCTCCCCATAAAAAAATATGACCCTCCTCCTTTATAATAAAATTTTTCAAATTATATAAAAAAATATTTTTATGCTTGAATCATGTTCCATCTAAAAATTAATCTTGCCGCTATTGTTATTTATTATTTTATTTAATAAGTAATTTTAAATTTACAATAATATAAATTTATTTTTTATTACACAAATTTGATTTTATAGATTTTTATCTCTATAATCGTTTTTATTCGACATAATTCTTCAAAAATAAATTGATAAACATTTTTACTTTTGTAAATAAGTTTTCATATCAGATTTTAATTCATAATTAATATAATAATTAGAATCTAAACAAAAGCAAATTATTTTATTTAAAATGTTAATGATAAAAAATTAAATTCATTTTTTAAAAATATTTTAATACATATATTTTTGTTAATGCGAATCATAAAATATTGATTGAATTTAAGAGAAGATAGTAAAAGAAATATAATTATGAATACAATATTTATTTGAAACAATTATTATACTATATAGAATTTGTAAACTCTAACTACAATTATTTAGATTATAACTCACTACAATTGGTTTAAGGCTTCATTAATTTGTGATCTAAACTTATGATTAATCTTTGTTATTTATTAATTGTAATATCCTTTATATATATTTAATTAAAAATCTAATTTTTATAAAATTCATTAAATAATTTATCAAACTGTCAAATTCTCAAAATAACAAAATAAAAATATTATGATGATGAATGATTTAAAATCAAATAAATTTAACATATCACTGTTTAATACTAAAATCAAACCATCAATTTTAGTCGTGACGTAGACGTATCTGAGTGAGTTGACGTGGCAAATTCCGTGACGTGGCAGTCATGAAGTAGAAAACTCCGAAAAAACCAATCTCGCTATCACCTAGTCTCCTCCCGAAATCAAGATGTCTGGTTACAACCCGGACAGAGCTTGCAAGATTCAACCAGGCAACAGAAGTTGGAGAAAAACGCTTACTGGTCCCACCGCTGCTGGGAAACATAATCCCTGTCCTTTCGCATAAAAATATTATAGAATAAAGATTTAGCAAAAAATATTAACTCAATTGATTAAATGTTATTTTAGTTTTAGTAAAAAATGACTTAAAAATCCCTAAATTTTCTTTACAATTAAAGTTTTAAGATATTGTTTAAAATAATATAAGCTTATTTAGGGATTAACAGAACAAAACAAGTAAGATTTAAACAATAATATATTGATAAAGCTAACTTTTTCTAGAAGTTTTTGGCATTATTAATTCTATAAAGAGGGATTTTATTTGTGAATTGAGATATAATTGTGAATGGACCTTAAAAAAAGTAATGTATATAAAAGTATAAAATATTTGTGAATAGGGTGATTGTTAAATTTTTGATAAATTAAGAATCAATTAGGATAAATCAATAAAAGCATTATAAATTTAATCTTATTTAAAAAATTTGAGGTTTAAAGGGTTTGAACCCATGTTAAAAAATTATAAATCTGTAGCTATTATCATCCAATACCTACTCTTTAATTAGTGTTTGATTAGCATTAATCTCTTTATATATGTTAAAATTAAATTTCAGAGATAATTTAAGATTTCTTAATTTTATTCGTGGAAATTCAAAATAGCACTTTCTGAAAATTTCAAAATTTAGGAGGAAATATATTTAAGAATTCCTTTTAAAAACATTGGAATTCTAAAAAAACTAATGATAATTCACTTTTCAACAAGCAGAAAGCAGAATCTTGAAAATATGAGAATAAGAAATAAAAAGACAAAATAATAAAATAGAAAGAATATAAACTTAGAATTTAAATCATAGAGATCTGCTCTTACAAAACCAGAAACTGATAAAATATTTAATGATATATTTTTTGTTTTAAATAAATAATAATTTGTGAATTTATAATAGTCTTATAAATCTATTTATTTCTGTAACTATTTATTAACTCCTTATTTTGTGCAAGAATTTTATTGATGGGGTTTAATTGAATTAAAAAAGAATTTTGAATTGCATAACCAATTTTATTTAATATTAAATAGAATTCAATGAATTAAATTGTGACTCTTATTAAATAATTTGTTATTGTTTAAATTCTAATTATTATATTCATTACTAATTAAAATCTGAGAAAACAATTTATTTACAAAAGTAAAAATATTTATCAATTTATTTTTGAAGAAATATGTCTAATAAATACGATTATAGATATAAAAATCTTTAAAATCATATTTGTTTAAATTATTTATAGAGATAATTAGGATGAAATTAATGACACTTAAAAATAAATGGTATTTGCAATGTTTTCCTATAGTAGCATGTATCAATAAAGTCGACGGTCGTAGTCAAACTTATTAAATAAAATAATAAATAACAATAGCGGCAAGATTTTATTTTTAGATAGAGCATGATTCAAGCATAAGAAAATGTTTTTCATTTAATTTGAAAACTTTTATTATAAAGAAGGAGGGTCATATTTTTTATATTAGGAGGAGGGGTCTTGGTTAGAACAAATAGGTTTCGAGAAAATTGCATTTTAATATAGCTTATAATCCTTATATTTTCCCATATTCTAAATTTATAAGATTTTATCAAACCTATTAAATGTAATTCTATATTTATTAAAAATTTCATTTACACTATAATAACTTTTACTTAAAATCTACCTTAGTATGGTATAGAGGTTGAGTAAAATACATGCTGGAAAATTCCTTGTTAAGAAGTAAGCAAATTAAACAACCATATTAAACTGTAAGTAAAAATATTTTTTGAGAATATTAAACATTTTTATAAATTAAAATGCTCCTAATGAAGTTTTATATATCTATGAGGTCCTTCAAATTAAGCTCTAAATTATTTAGAGGTAAAGTTTTTATAAATCATTAATTTATTATGCTCATAATTAGGTTTTAACCTTATTATTTAACTCTCAAAAAGGTTTAAATTAATTTTGAGGACTTCCTAAAATAATTAAACATTCAAAGCCCATAAACTCCTTCAGAAGTTTTATTGAGTTTGTGATTGATTAAAATAGTTTATTAATGATTTATTAGGTTTTAATAGGGTTTAGATGATTATAGTTTAGATATTTGTAATTTAAAAGAGTATATGCGAGGATTGGGGTCTGTTAATGACAGTTAGAATATAGATTTACTATTTATGTTGAGTTATAAATGTGATGATTTTAGTAATTAACTCAAATCTATCCTTAATCACATTTCTAAAGCAAGACTACTCCATGAATCTCCATTAAATGTTAGGTCTCACTGCCTATTAACATTGAATTTAAAGATATAGCACTGTAGTTCCAAGTCTAAAGACCTTTAAATTCTATCAGCATCACATTGATTATCTCATTATTTTAAGAATACATTCAAAATTGGGAAATTTAATTTAAATTAATTCACAATAATTCATAATAGTGGCAGTTAAAGCTAGCCAAATTAGAAGATCTTTGATATTCTATAGATTATTCAAAATTAGCTGGACTTTACTAATGGCGGTACTATTTTATCGCATCCCCTGAGCGAGATAGCTCAACTTTAATGCGAGGGTATAATTTAATGAATTTAGATGAGTTTAATTAAAGTTGAGCTATCTCGCTCAGGGGATGCGATAAAATAGTACCGCCATTATTAAAGTCCAGCTAATTTTTAATTATCTATAGAATATCAAAGATCTTCTAATTTGGCTAGCTTTGACTGCCACTATTATGAATTATTGTGAATTAATTTAAATTAAATTTCCCAATTTTGAATGTATTGTTAAAATATTGAGATAATCAATGTGATGCTGATAGAATTTAAAGGTCTTTAGACTTGGAACTACAGTGCTATATCTTTAAATTCAATGTTAATAGGCAGTGAGACCTAACATTTAATGGAGATTTATGGAGCAGTCTTGCTTTAGAAATGTAATTAAGAATAGATTTGAGTTAATTACTAAAATCATCACATTTATAACTCGACATAAATAGTAAATCTATATTCTAACTGTCATTAACAGACCCCAATCCTCGCATATACTCTTTTAAATTACAAATATACAAACTATAATCCTCTAAACCCTATTAAAAACTATAGTTTTAAATTAGAAAGTTAATAGATAAGTAATAAGAACTCACGAGACTTACGACTAAATCACTCTCATTAATAACCACTTAAAATTTTCAAGAAGTTTGATAAGCTTTCAATCCATCTCACCCAAGTTTTATCCTTCTAGAGAGACTAATTACCTAAACTAAACATAGTCTCGCTAACCTTAAGAGAACTAAAAAGCTAAGGATGCCTAAACAAAATGGAACAAAGTTACATACTCAAAATATGGTTCCAACTACTCAGCTTCAAGGTATTCCAAAAAAGAGTCGAGAAAGATGTATACTCTCTCAACCCCATAAATCTAACATTAGACCTATAAAAATATTTCTCACAAAAGAAAAGTTCATCAATTCAATAAACTCTGCTCATAATTATAGTCAGTCTCCTCCAAGCGTCTATTTAATAACTAAAACTAGATTTCACCCATTTTCCACAATATGCCAAATCTACTATCTAATAAAGAAAAATAGTAATTACGTAAGTGATGACGCACTAGATCAGTATACCCATCAGAAAACTTTCTGATCTAAATAATTCATCAGAAATTAATAAACTAGGAAATCAGATCGGTAATTAAATTGAATGCTAATAATAATTTATTTTATAATTCCAAGTTTAATAAAATTTAAAAGTTGATAAATAAAATAGAAGACTTAACAGTAAGATATAAAGTCGTTTTAATAATCTCCCGAAAAATATCGAGCACTCTAACTAAGAATAGCAAAAGAATATAGAAACTACAAACTAGACCTATAACAAACAATAAGAACTAATAGTTATTGTTGAAAACCTCTATAAGACACTATCAAAAGATATATAAGGTGTTGAGCCAATAACTAAGGACTAAGTCATGAAAACCTAAAATACCCCTGCACCAAAACCCCATGAAGATGCTTTACCTATTATCGACACTATTAAGTCACTTAAAAGAACATCTATACTGAAAGTCGAAGGTAAACAAACCATTCATGAGATAACAAATCGAGTAAAGTCCAAGAATCTTCCTCTCATCTTAAATATGAAATAATACACTATTAACACATGCTTGATAATCTTATCAAAGATTTTAACATCATTGCTAAAGATTTAGAAGAAAACAGAAACCTTAATTTCTGTAAAGAATCTATTCAATACTTAAGTCATTTCTAACCATTCATTACCGACAATCGCCTTTAACAGAATTAGAAATAGTTAGATTAATATAAGGAAGACTTCAAAAATTACAAACCTAAATCACCAGAACAAACCATCGACACCATACACAATTTTAGGGCGATAACCATAGATATAGTACATACTTTTGCATTTGATGCAATGATTGGAGAAATAACTTGAGAAGAAACAAAACTAGTAGCACATGACAAGATCCAAGAACAGGAAGATACTACTGAAGAAGAGTGGCTTTCTGACCCAGTTAATGAGAGACTGAATGTAAATTGGAAATTGGTCTTCATGACTAGAGTGAAAATGACTCACTATTAATGAGAAGGGCTTGACCCTTACATGTTATTAAACAGATTAGATCGGGGTCCCCAGAGACCTAAGTGTGATCATATTAATATTATTATAATTATTATTAAAAACCTAATAAATTTATGCAGAGTAGACTACTTTTATCAATCACAACTAGAAAAAAATTAATGTTAGTATGGAATGTAAAGTTAATTCGGTATATTCAATGAAACTACTGAAGGAATTTTGTAGTTTTTAATGTTTAATTATTGTCTTGGCTCATATAAAGCTATCAAAATATTTTTAAATTCCTGTTTATAAATTAAGAAAAACATTCTTGTATCCATAATGATGTATGAAACCCCATGACGACATTATCTTTAAGTTTACTACCTAGATGATCATAAATTCTTCTGTTAATATCAAATTTCGAAGAATATTCATGAGATATGAATCCTTTAGTAAAGTATGATGGCTTAGACCAGTAGATTGTATTTCATGAGAAATTATCTAAGAGTTCGATCACTAAAATCAAATAAATAAAGCTTGACTGCATATATAAATTAAGCATATTTCAGTTTCGCTCAAAAATCCTGCCCTATCACATCTGCAATAAATGGGATTGATCGATATTATTTATTGTTTTGTTTTTTTTCTCACGTATCTGGTAAATCTTGGGGTTTATCTTGATATTATTATGATTTAAATTTATTATCCTATCTATTACTGAGATTTTTGTGGGAGCGCAATATCTAAACCTATGACTTTTTTATCAATTTAATATCCCTCCAGAAATCCTTTAAAATATGAATAGGATATTTTAAGTGTAAATAAAAATGATTTAAAAGTTATTCCTCATTGATGTAGATAAGTTTAAAATTTTCTGGCTGTTATCATAATTTTTGCATTAAGTTTTTGAAATTTTTTGAAGAAAATAAAACTCATTTATTAAAAAAATATTTTAGGAAATTCTAAAGAAAAAAAGACCCTAATTCCATCTTAAATAAATGAAAAATCTTAAAAGTCATTTGATTTATATTATTATAAGAGATTTTTCATTTATTTATGATGGAATTAGGGTATTTTTTTTCTTTAAAATTTCCTAAAATATCATTTTGATAATTAAGTTTTATTTTCTTCAAAAAATTTCAAAAACTTAATGCAAAAATTATGATAACAGTCACAAAATGTTTTTAAACTTATCAACAACAATGAGGAATAAAAATTTATATATAACTTTTAAATCATATTTATTTACACTTAAAATATCCTATTCATATTTTAAAGGATTTCTAGAGGGACATTAAATTGATAAACAAGTCATAGGTTCAAATATTCCCCCCCCAAATATTTTAAGAAAACAAATATTTATTACTAATTTATTGAATATTCGTTAGTTGAATGTCAAGTGTCTTTGCATGTTTTTATATAATTTCTTCTTCAATTATTTTATATGATTTAATAAATGGGTATCTGAATAAATCTGAATTATTATTATTGAAAACTGATATTTTAACATTGCTGTTAATATTGAACAGCTTCTTTGAAATTAATTTATTATTTTTAATGATTAGTTATTTTTATTTTGCAAATTATCTTAATCTTTCATTTATATAAGTAGATACGATATATAATGGTAATATTATTATTTCTAATTTATGTTACTTCCACTTTACTCATTTTTTTATTATTAAACAAATAATCATTCTTAATAAACTCAATTAATTTAATCTTTTACAATTTTATTTTCATTGTTATTTTCATTATCATCTTCATTAATTCATCATCATTACCATTCTTATAATTTAAAGTCAACTCTATATTGTTTTAGTTGTTGTAAGATTTTGAAGATTTGATTTTAAGATATTTTCTGTACTCAATTATTGATTTCTTATAGAAATTATTATAGTGCCTTAACCAAATAGATTAATTATGATTTTTTGATTGCCGTTTATAGGTTATTTGGAATGTGGTAATGTTATAGCATTACTCTTTTCAAATGAATTCGGGTGGAGCATCAGCTATATACTCTAATTCATGATCAATTAATTTATCATTCAAATTCCCCCCCATTGAACGCTTTTAATTAGCTTAAGAAATCGGTTTCTTAGATTTCTTTTTACAGTAAAACTTTTGAAATCTATTTATGTTTTTTAGATTTTAGCTTTGTAATATAACTAAGTGAGTTGCTATTATAGATTATTTATTCTTTCATTTTACAATTGAAATAGCTATTTATTGACTTTTAGTCTCCTATTTTTTTTGTTTAAATGCACTTAATTAATTCGATGCGTCAGCAGATGTGTTTATTTATTAAAGTATAATAATCCATTTCTTTGTTAAGGCAGAATCATATAATTTAAAATAACAGTTTTATATTACATTCAGTATTAGATTTAGCAATACAAAGCCCATCATAAGTGTTTAATCATCAGAGTATTTGCTTAGGAAAACAATAGCAAAAACCATCAAGCTTTATATTAAGTTTACAAAAATGTGAATTATTAATTATTTTCTAAAGTCATTTGGAATCAAAATTTACATGCAGTGATAACTTACAAAAGTTATAATAAAATTAATTTTCAGTCTAATTACAGGTATATCTCATAAAATTATTTGTTTAAATTTGTTCTCAAAATGCATGAAGTAAAATCAAGTCTCAACATATATTTCCTTGCATTTTCACTCTCTTGACTAAATTTTATTTATGATAAGTAAATTAAAATAAATTAAGTTGATATCATTAACTTGGCTTAACAATTTTTGCATGAAATAGCATATCAAGCCTAAGTTGGAAAGCTGATATCTGACCAAAATAAAAATAGAACAGACAGCTTTGATGAATATATAAACAAATTCTATTATGACAAGTCAACATTTAACAAGAATTTTGAATTAAAAAGGAATTGTCTTTCCACAGGTTACTTTCCTTTGCATTATCATCCTCCTCCTCCTCTTCTTATTCCTCCATTTCCTTCAATTCCTCCGATTCCTCTGATGCCTTATCCCCCAAATATTATTCTTATTCCTATTCCTCTAATTCCTTTGCTGCTTCCGCTTCCTCTGATATTTCGGTTTCATCATTAGTTTTAAAATTATACAAAACATTTTACTGCCTTATTTATCATTGAGAATTTTAAAGTCAATTAGGCATGAGAAAGTGTACTTGTTTAGATCCTATGACATATCCAAACACCAAAAATTCATCTCTTCTTCTGCTTCGTCTACTTCTTTTTCTTCTACTATACATTTAACATCACATAAAAATTATATTTTTATTGATGGCATTGAATTGAATTGAGTAAATTTTTTAAAAAATGAATTAAACACAAACCAAATCTTTGTTAATAATATTAAATAAGTTTGAAGATATAAATAAGATAAGATTATGAACACTGCACTAATGAAGTATTTTATATGGCAGGAAATCTTAAGGAAGATGTCATAATTCTCTAAAAATAAAGCACATTTATAAGAGCTCAAACCATAAACCCTTATGAGCTTTACTTGTCAATTTTTAAGCTTAATTTTTTATTTAAATACCTTATAACTCTAATTGTCTTGCCTTAGTTATTTTTATGAATAATGAATCAAAATAATGCTTGAAAATAAAGTCTGGGGCAAATGAGAGCTGATTATTAAAGCTCTTGTGGCTAAATCAAAGTTTAATAAATTTATTTCTTGGAAATTATTTTGATTAAATTCTTGCTCCTTTTGTTATTTTAAAACATCAAAACATAAGCAATCTTATCTCAACAATTCATGTCATGAATCATTATTAATGTTAGTAATATTTTTTCAATTGTACTAGAATAAACTGAAATGATAAACTTAAAAAGTGTGAATGTATGCTCAGTTGGTATCTTTTCATTTGATATTAGTATAGCCTAACATTATAATATGATAACGCTGCTAATTGAAAAAATTTTCTTCGTAGTGTAATATACACAATCTATATATAAATAAATAAGCTGCATTAGCATTATTCTTGCCTTAAAATACTTATAATAAGTCTTAACGAGAACTGGAAAGTGCTGCAATTATTCCAATGGAAGTAATGCTCAATAACTAAATTCTAAAATGCTGCTATCATTAGATGCTCAAGCAATTCCTTTTTTTCATGCTAAACCAATTTGAGCTCACGTAGATATTTATTATTGTCAAGCCTTCAGAGACAATTCGAAATGACACTAGTGCTGCAATTTGTCTTTGAAATAAAGAATCATGTGCAAGGTCTCGCCGCTGATAGGAAATTTTTTATTGCTTAATAAAAATTCTATATAATGCCTATATGATAGTTTGCCTCTAACATTCAAAACCATTTATTCTTTCGAGTTAATTTTGAATATCTTTAGTAGTTGCCATTAAATTAGATTTATTTAGTATTTAACTCAAGTTTAAATGTGTCATGGTTCTAATTTCACTATTTTGGTCTTCTAAATTAAGTTGAAATTTTCCTTATTTTCTAAGTTAGCTATTAACTTATTTCTGCAAACATGATAGCTTATTTTATATATTCTAGAAGCTAATTAATAGATATCATGTATTTTTTCAGGATAGTTGAAATATTTTTGATTCTCTCAAGAGTCATTCTATGTAATAAATGCTTTAATTTTTTTCAAACAAGTTTTTATTTTCCTCAGATCATAAGGCTTGAAATCATCTCATAATATTTATGCAGCAAACTACAATTATAATTAAAATGTATATTGGTTGAGGATATTAAAATATCTTCTGTACTCTTCGAAATAACTATCTATTCATCAATAAAACTTTTTCTGCAGTATTAGACAATATATTTTCGATCCAATCATAAATATTATCTGTAAAGTTAGGCTAATTGACTAGAGAAGCTATTAATTAAATGCTAGGTTCCGCTTGAATGAGCTTTGGATAAATCAAGATCCTTTAATTAGTCAAATATTTTTGCTTCAGAATATTTAGTAGAGTGTAGCTGAGTTTTACTCAAATTTAAATACATTCATTAAGATGTTTTAAACCTTTTCGCATAGCCCTATTAATTCATATTAAATTTGAAGTTCTTCATCTTTTTATTGTTTTATTATATTACCAGAGAAGTACTCTATCTTTTGTTAAATCTGAAAATTTTTTGTATGTCTTACTATTTTTTGAATTCGTAGTTGCTTTGCATAATTTTTTAATTTTAATTTCATTTATTTTTTTATTATCAAAGATATACTCTGTAGAGAATTTATTTTTGCTGTATCTATTAAAATTTTAGACATATATTATTATCTAATATAGTTTGCATGCCGAATTGTCAAAATAGTAGAAATGATATATCAATTGTTAATACAGAAAGCATTATAAGCGAAAAAAATAGATAAGAACGAATTTAACAGTAATTGCAAGATATCTGAAAAAGAAACTGAGAAGCAAGAGGAAGATCCATGACTTCATATCTTAAGATGTAGATGTCTACCTTGCCGAAGCTTAATGCACGAACATCTATTTTATGAGATTTATTCTCAATTGAAAGAAAGTGGTAAGATTTGTAAGTAAAATTTGTTAAAAAATCTAAAGAGACACGATATCATCGTAACAAGTTTCCTCATATAAAGGTCCTTGCTGTGAGTAATATAAATAATTTTTTATAGGACTAAGCCATCTTTATGAACTACTTACCCGAATAATTAAATAAGACACACCTCAATTAGAGTTAGATTCCGGCCATGTTAATGTTTTAAGATTCAAAAGGAATCTACCAAATAATTGGTTACGCAAAAGCAAAGCATGGAAAGCTCAATAGATTTTTGAATCTGCCTGTGCTCATTAGAAATAAGCCTCCTTAGGCTACGTCTGGATCTATCAGGTGTAGCAATAATTAAAAATATTTAACCTTTTAAACAGTCTATAAAAAGTGGTCCGCAATCTTGATGAAGCCGTAACGCAATCGAAAAAGAAAAAAAATATAGATAGAAAAAGTTATTCTGGCAGAGATATCTTCAAGAGATAAAGACAGCAAGCAGAAGTATCTTGAGATGAAAATATATATCAAGAATGAAAGCAATAAAATGAATGAAGAGCTGCAAGACTTATTCCACAACAGGACAATCATGAATCTTATAACTGCTGGATTTATAGACGAATAGTGAAACTCATCGACTTGGTTAGATAATAACAAAGTATTCTGTTTACTGAGTAAATCCTTATTTTTTACTAAACATTATGATAATTATTTATTTTATTTTAAAGTAGGATTGAAAAATCAAATCTGAAATTTTTAATTCCTTTATTAACCCAATCAATTATAACATTTTATGTCAATAGACACTAACAGCATGCTGGTCCTTACGTCTTCAATTAAATTTTCTTGCTTATTTCTACGAATTAAATCAAAGCTCTTTGTGAATATAATTTTAGGCTTGAGATAACTATATCTGACTTTCCTTGACTCCTCCAGATTCAATGCTTAAGAGATTCTTATTTTATGATCATTTATTTACTTTCTTAAGATGCTCTATAATGAATTATTTGTAATCCTTTTAGTTCTGATGTTAAGAGTTTAAGATGATTTTTTAATAATATTTACCTCTCAAAGATAATTATGAGATTTCTTGACTTTCTTTAGCCCAGCTTGAATCAAGATTTCACACTCTGGAGATATCTCCAATTTAGGAAGGATATCTTTCTTAACTTCTTCAAATTAAATTCTGATGCCAAATTATGCGGGTATTTCTCATTAAAAATTTTTCTCCCTTTCCTGAAAGATTTTCAAAGTCTGGTGATCCAAGTGTCTAATATGTTTCTTATAAATGATCAAAAATATTTTATTTAAGACAATACTACTAAGAATCATTGGGACTTTCGAATTAGAGCTGAATTCAGCATCATTAAATTATCGAGGTTAATCCAACTTCTTCTCTAACTAAATAGTTTATTATATTTCTTAGCTTAATCAAAATAAATTTCATTGAATTTTATTTATTTTATTTTTTTATTTATTTTTTTTTCTATTTTTTCTTGTTTTCCCAATCTATTTGATAATATATCCTTGAATCCGTGAATATAAATTATTTATTGCTATTCTCAAAGTAAATATGATTGGAAATTTATAACAACACTCATACAAGGATTAAATAATTTTAGTATCTCATAAATTTATGTTCGTGTTTTTGAGTGTTAAACTATAATTTAAGCTCACATTATAAATTCTTGCAACAGTAAGTGAACTTAAAAAAGTGGCATCTATTGGATGGATTAAAAATAATTTAAATTTTAATATAATTAAACCATCAAATATTTATTTAGCTTTCAACTATATTAAATAAGAAGAGGATTTAAATATCTTAATTTTTATCGATAATCTTTTAAAATATGTATTTTCCTTTAAATCATTTGAAAATTGATAAAAAATAAGAAAATTTATATAAACTATCATCCGTAAGAATATAATATTGTAAAATGACTTTTATTAATTTAAACAATCCTATTTAGATGAATATAGATATAAAACGAATTTGTAATGTATCTATGAATGTTTGGTATCATAAATCTTAAATACTATTAATAAGATATAATGGTATTTATATTATTTAAATATAGAAAATGTACAATTAATGATTAAAACGCAGGAACGTTGGAACTTAGAAAATTTGCCCAAGGTTGAGAAGACAAACGAAATATGTAAGATAAATATAAAAAGAAGTATAAAGTAAATTCCTAAAATTTTATTTTATTTTGTAAGAATATATAATAAATCATTTAAATTTCTACAATTTTAATTGAATTATTTAAGTAACCTCTATTTCAAGCTAAACTACTTTCCCATAAGTATTTAATGGGAAAACTTTGTGAATATTTCAGCGACAATGTGGCTAGAATATTCTTTTGCTGCCATTTATTTTGATGATTTCATGTCTGTTTCCTTTCTTTGGTGCTCAACAAAAACAAAAATTCCATTCTTTGTAATTACTCATTTTATTCAGAGCGTTCCTTAAAATGATGCTTTAACTCAACCTCCTCAAAGATTTTTGACTAGCATTATTATATTAAATGTGACTGCTTTTAAAGATGGTTCAAATGTGGGAAATATTGTTAGCATAAAATAGCATCGGGTAGTTTAAAAATTCAAAATTCCTGAATGTTTATTAGTTATCGAGTATACTCCTGTAAACTTAATTGAAAAAATGTCCTAAAGAAGAATCTTATCTTTTGCTTATCATTGCAGAAATCTTGAAACTTATCTAATTTGCTAAAAAAAATTATCAATTAGTATATTGGTTACTTTTTAACTTACGAAGATCCAGTTATGGTTACTAAGACATGCCTTTGATATAATAGTTGATATATAGTCTTAATTAATAAACGTTACCATCAAGAATTATCTAATCAAGCCTATCCTTAACTACATTTGAACATGGGCATATATCTATAAAATTAATATTTTCTCTAATTTCTTAGTATCTTTAATTCAAGTAGTAAATTCCCATTTTTAAGAGCATTCTTAAACCTAATTAATAATTTCAATTTTAAATTAAAGCTTTCCTCTTATTTTCCATAAATTTTACCTCATTTTACATTAAGTAATTAAAATAAAGGCTCTGTAGTTGAAAAAAGTAAAAACCCAAGATTCCCTTCTACTTCTCTATAAAATTATGTTACATCATTGAATTATAACTCAACCGAATGAAAGATAAACTATTTTTGGGTTCTATTTAAAAATTGGAGTAGCTGGAAAATTGAAGCATCTTATTCACTCTTGAATTACCTCACAGTTTTTGAAGGTGCTTTTAGAGTTTAAGTTGCTACATATTGCCATAAAAAATTTCAACAAAAATTTCCAAAGACTTTAGATATTTTTTTCTTTATTAGTAGTCTCACTAGAAAATTTTTGTATTTTATCAAGATTATTGATTGTTTGTAATCCTAAAATCTAGTTTCATAGGTAAATGTGAAGAGAAACAAACATTGAAGCTATTGATCAACTAGTATAAGAAAAATTATAAAATGACAGAAAATTGATTTATGGGATATGTTTAAAATAAGCCGCTAATATATGCAATATTAGCTTTATAAAATCTGTAGCATAGTATTTTTAACCAAATTAATGGATTATCATAAATATAAATGTAAAGATTGCATGAAAATTGCAAAATATTACTCAAAAAATTTCAAGAAAATTTAGCTCATAACATTTATGAATATAATTAAAATACTGATAGATTAATGATAAAGATAACTATCTATTATCCTTAATTTCTATTTCTTTTATATATATCATTAAAATATAATACTTTTATTAAATATTTTAGGCTTTATTACATATTTCTTCCTTTTATATCTGATAAATATGATATTAATCAATTTACATATCTACTTCACTTCAGATATATACAATAGATTCATATTGCAAGATCAAAGCTCTTTTACGCATGCTTTATAATCTTTAAATTATTTGTTATGTTAGTTTTTGATAATAAATAATTATCTACATAATATGTATTGTCGGTATATGAGAAGTTTATACTTGCATATTTTTAAAAAAATATGAAATTCATTTATTTGATGTCTTCTAATATGGATATAATTCAAGCTTTTTATTGTTGGATACATCTATATCATATAATAACAAGATTATTGAAAATATAATTCTATAGTAAAGACTAACAAAATTAATAAAGTTACTATATCAAATGCAGCATGATTTGCAAATTTAAATATTTTAGACTAAATATGATTTCAAAGGATGGATGAAGTTTAAAAAATATGATACTGACTATCAATGTCATGTAAGTATTTTTTAATTAAAAAAATATTGTAAATAAAAATTAAAATGGTTTTATCATTATATAAATATATAGGAATTCCTTTATATTTTATAACTTAAAACCAAAGTTTTAAATATTTATCGAATAAAGTACAGTAAGAATATTTAATCAACTTAAAATCATGATTTTTTGTGATTTCCAACTAATTTAGCTTAAACAAAAGCTATATTAACAAATTTATATTAAACCACCTCTATAGGCTAGTCTCTTATAATTCATAATCCATAATCATGCTTCATTTATTTAATAAATGGTTTTTAGGTATTTTTAGCTTAAAAGATAAAAGTTGAACTCCTTGACTATCTAGTCAGTGAATGCATAAAGGGAATAATATCAGAATTGACACTGAAAATAGTTATAGGTCTTCAGAAAGGGATGAAAACTCAGTAAAATCATTAGAAAAATAAAAGAAGTTAAACCTAGATATAATTATGGATCTGATTTGGTGGTGAGAAATTTAATTGGGCATGTCAAGAGTTCATATATCAAAAGATAATTCAACATCAAAGTCTATTTCTCATTTCTATAAAAAAATCTAGATTCTTTTCCAATTCTGAATTGGATGTTTTTGGTTAATGAGAAGCTCCTGAAGGATATGAAATAGACCTTTTGTCGCTTACATGTTTAAGATTGTTTGATCTTTTACAAAAAATCAATTATACTATAACTATTCCTTGAGTGTACTTGCTACAAAAACAGTAATTATTCCCTGCTTTTAGCATTATAAAATCTAGATTTATGCTATTGTTATTTGACTTTTATCAAATGGTCTAAGTTAGTATTATTATCATTGTGTCTCAAGAAATAGCTCTATGAATTAAAAAGTTTGTTGGATTTATCACTATTAATGAGAGTGTTATCACTAAACTGAATAAAAGATAATCATCTTTGTGAACATCTACAAAGTACTTAGCCTTCTATGTTGAAGCCCGCAGTTATTTTTATTCAAAATGAACTTGTTTATGAACCGATGCAAATCCGTAGATCCTTAAAATGACTGGAATTACTCAATCTCCAATACCGTTGTCATATCATGATTATGTTGAGCAGGTCAAGATTAGCTTGATAAATCAGATGTGGATATTAAACGCTTTGGTAATTAGACCCCCATCTCAGATTTTTAGCTCACTTTGTATTCTACCTTCAATTCTCGTCAAAATAGTGCTCCAATTTAAACTCTTCTTGAAAAATCACTTACAATGTAGATTGTATCCATTTGAACGAATCGTCTTGAGAAGCAGGAAGAGATGAACTACAGTCTGGTCTTATTTTATCACGAAAGTTTTCGTAAATTTGAATTCTGCTGCTTTTTTATTGCATTTTTAATTATATAATTAAGAATTAAGCACCTTTCTAAGTTAGTCTTAATGCCTCTTTATATAAAAATTATATTAAATGATTAATAATTGCCAAAATCCAAGATTTAACATCTTCTAGCTCACATAAATATATTATAATTTTTAAGCTTTAAAAGTTTAGCATTCATTGAAAATTTTAAAGATTAATTTTTTAATTCTCATCCTGGCTTGAGTTTTTGGCGTTGTGTAACTTTTCTGTTGATCAGAAGTAGCGATCTGTTTGGAATCAAAACCCCAAAACCCCTTAATGAGGTTTATAAGTGCTTTGATTTGTAGGGAATTTGTTAGGGGTTGGGGTTATTAATTAAATGCGAGACAAAAATTACAAGCTTCTGGGGTCTATTTATGATGAAGAGTATATAGATTTACTGTTTAAACTGCGCTATGGATGTGATATGTATAGTGAATAACTCAAACCAGTACTGAACTATAAGTCTATTGCTCTGTTCTTAAAGCGTAGTCCCTCAACTGTTCGTTCTCACTGCTTGAAAGCTGTGTAATTAAAGCAATAATAGCTGAATTCTTAGCCTAAGAGGAAGTCTTAGTTTCTATAGAAGCATATTGACTATCTTATTAATGAAAAAACTTTGAA
>ARYC01022224.1:0-21259 GCA_000711775.1 Oxytricha trifallax
TTCCCAAAATTTCCTAAAAATTGAAATAAATTTTAGAGATTTTGGCAATTCTAGAAAGTTGCGATTTGAAGCCCTTCCCGTGCGATTCAGAGCCTGTAATTGAAGACCTAAATTTTTATTTTAAATTTAATTTAATTAATTTTATTTTAAATTTAATTTAATTTTAATTTAAATTAATCTATCTTTTGAGCTTTTTAATTTCTATAATTTCAAAAACTCATACTTCACATGATCCATGTGACCTCAAAAATTACTCATCTTGTAGAGAATTAAAAACTTCATATTAGTTATATATTCTCAAATTATAAAAAATAATCATCGCCTAAAATAAGCAAAGTAAAGAAAAGTGTAATTTTGCTATAAAATTCCTTGGACCAATTTCATAAAGTCAACTGTTAAAGGGTGAAGCATTACTTACTTAATTTTTGTTTTATGTTATTCCTGCTAATTAATAAATTCTGCATCCTTCCTGTGTATTCGCGACTCTGGAAAGCAAGGATGAAGCTTGGTGTTGGCAAATGTTCAATTTCGAGATTCCCAAAATTTCCTAAAAATTGAAATAAATTTTAGAGATTTTGGCAATTCTAGAAAGTTGCGATTTGAAGCCCTTCCCGTGCGATTCAGAGCCTCTAATTGAAGACCTAAATTTTTATTTTAAATTAAATTTAATTAATTTTATTTTAAATTTAATTTAATTTTAATTTAAATTAATCTATCTTTTGAGCTTTTTAATTTCTATAATTTCAAAAACTCATACTTCAAATGATCCAAGTGACCTCAAAAATAACTCATCTTGTAGAGAATTAAAAACTTCATATTAGTTATATATTCTCAAATTATAAAAAATAATCATCGCCTAAAATAGGCAAAGTAAAGAAAAGTGTAATTTTGCTATAAAATTCCTTGGACCAATTTCATAAAGTCAAACTGTTAAAGGGTGAAGCATTACTTACTTAATTTTTGTTTTATGTTATTCCTGCTAATTAATAAATTCTGCATCCTTCCTGTGTATTCGCGACCCTGGAAAGCAAGGATGAAGCTTGGTGTTGGCAAATGTTCAATTTCGAGATTCCCAAAATTTCCTAAAAATTGAAATAAATTTTAGAGATTTTGGCAATTCTAGAAAGTTGTGATTTGAAGCCCTTCCCGTGCGATTCAGAGCCTGTAATTGAAGACCTAAATTTTTATTTTAAATTAAATTTAATTAATTTTATTTTAAATTTAATTTAATTTTAATTTAAATTAATCTATCTTTTGAGGGCTTTTTAATTTCTATAATTTCAAAAACTCATACTTCACATGATCCAAGTGACCTCAAAAATAACTCATCTTGTAGAGAATTAAAAACTTCATATTAGTTATATATTCTCAAATTATAAAAAATAATCATCGCCTAAAATAGGCAAAGTAAAGAAAAGTGTAATTTTGCTATAAAATTCCTTGGACCAATTTCATAAAGTCAACTGTTAAAGGGTGAAGGCTTACTTTGTAAATTTTTGTTTTATGTTATTCCTACTAATTAATAAATTATGCATCTTTCCTGTGTATTCGCGACCCTGGGAAGCAAGGATGAAGCTTGGTGTTGGCAAATGTTTAATTTCGAGATTCCCAAAATTTCCTAAAAATTGCAATAAATTTTAGAGATTTTGGCAATTCTAGAAAGTTGCGATTTGAAGCCCTTCCCGTGCGATTCAGAGCCTGTTATTGAAGACCTAAATTTTTATTTTAAATTTAATTTAATTAATTTTTGGCAAATTTAGCAAAATTATTAAATTTTTAACATTTATTTTCTTTAATTATTCGATATTATATTTAATTATAAATCTTATTTATATCTTTATATATTTATTTTATTTTCATAATTATTATATTATTTTTTTATTTTTAAATAAAATAAGTATATCATTTTTTTCAATTTTATTATATTTGATCTAAGCTTTTATTTTAAAATCCCTTTTTTATTTTATTTCATTCTTTTTAATATTATAATAATTTTTTTTAAAACTCTGTCTTTAGTTTTATTCGTTTGGCAGCTTGTTTTAGATATTTCTTTATGCGTAGTGTTTTTATTATATATTTAAGCTACTATTTGAATGTTGATTTATTCTATTACACTGTGAAAAAAATCTGTTTTCTTAAAGTTACTCAAAACATTTAAAATATTTTATTTTTTCAAACAATCTCTCAATATTAAAATATTGCTGGATCCGTATCAATATTTGCAAATCTTAGAAAATGTTTGATATTCATATGAGTCATATTAAAAGTATATTATGAAATAGCTTATTTAAGGGCCGTTTAAGTTCATTTAATTATATCACTACTATTTAATTATTTATAAAAACACTAAGATATATTATAATTTATACAGGGATCATTAGATCAAATATACTTAATAAATTCATTCAAGGCAACATGCCACTGGTTTTAAAATATGAATGGATAAATGGTTGGATGGATCTTACCAACAACAAGAATGATTCAATTTATTTATTCTAATGCATACAGACTATAATTTATAAATTCTCTTGTGATAAGATTGAACAGTATAGTAGAGGTCAAAATATGGGATACCTTAATGCGAAAGTTATGGATTGAGAGATAGCAACGAAAATTGAATGAAAATATTGCCGACTGTCAAAATGGTATTTTTAGGAAGGCAAATTCAGGTAGAGACTATAGACGTAGTAACTCACATAACTAATTCTTCCCCTTATTGTTCTTAATGACAAAGTAATAGTTTACCTTAAGAAAAGCATGGATAAATGTACTGAAAATTAAATAGAAAAAAGTTTAGGAGGTAATAAGACTCCACAAGATGGAATGAACTTACTATTTCAGTCAGAACACAAATGGAATCTGCAAGATTTAAGAGTACTAAGGATAACTAAACATTCTCAAACAATGGGAGTGTTTGATTCTAGGAAACAAATCAGAAGATTGTCAGGAATACGAAAGCGCTAAAAACATTTCAACACTCATATCATCGGCCAAATAATTATTTTTTTAAATTTTCAGAAATTATTCAAAATCTATTTCTGTTTAATAGTTAGTCAATTTACAAATATATTAGAATAACACGATGAAATATCAAGGTGTGTGCCATATTAATCATGTATATATTCCAAACTACAATAAGCTATATTTAATGAAAAGTAAACATTTATATATTAATTTATTATTTATTTTATTTATTTATGAAATATTCATAATTTAATTTCTTTTATAAACAGTTGACTATAACTTAGTTTATTTACATGATTAATATATATATATCATCTTTAAATTTCATTAATTTTAACAATCGTTTCATTATATAATATATTTTATTCTTATTTATATAAATGTTGTGTGAATAAAGAATATTAAACTTTCAATAATTTCTGAAACAATAAATCTGCTAAATAAGAGTAGAATTTTCAGCCGGCAAAACTTCTTAGAAACTAGAGATTAACCAAAATAGCTTACACAAAAGATTGCTGTGAAATAGCATTGCTAATCACGAATCATCTTGGATTAGAGTTGCAAGAGCAACCGTATTTCTACCAAGGATTGCTTCCATGCAGATGTATTAACTAATGATGAATTTGTAAGTGGGATAAAGCATTAAAATGAAATAAGTGAATATGGTAAAACTATGTAAAAGCAAGAAATAGAAGAAAACACAGAGAAGAAGCGAAACAATACGATAACATAAATGATGAACCAACACTATCATATAGAAAAACAGGACTATTTATCACAAAAACATAACATAATTCGATTTAGAAGAGAAGAATATTTGGCAAGAGTTGATTTAGTGAAGTAGAGGGAGACTTACAGAGTTTTAATGGTATATGTTGAAAGATTGGACAAGAGTTTTTAACAGACAACTAAGGAAAAGTGTAGACTTAGTGTAAAATCGGACGGTATCAATGTAGAAGTAAAATGTTTAAATATAAATGGAGAAATAAATGTTTAAGTAATTATATTATCAGTCATATAAACACACAAAAGAACTGTTGATCACACAAAATAGTTAGATTAATGAATCAAGTTGATTTCACGAGTTATTAATATTCGAATTTGTATATTGTTTTATTTACTAACCAAAGTAATTTTTTTTACTTAAATTAATTATGAAAATAGTGTTAACACCAATTTGTTTTTATTATCATTATTATATTTAATTTCCAATTGGTTTCAATCTAATTAATGCCATCAATTCTTTATCTCTAGCCTAATATTCATCATCTTATGTTCATACCTAACCTTGACTTATTGCTCTTCTTTAAATTTCCATTTTACTCAGTAAAGAATATCTCACTCTTTATATTCAGAATAAAGTTCTTATCATTTATTAATTAATATTAGTAAATTGTTAAATTATTTTGATTCTTGATGCATTTTAACATCCTAAGGAAAGTTATTTTTGTTAATCCTTTCTTGATAACTAGAGTTTTGAGATTTATTAAGTTGATTATTCGCTTCTAGATCATTAATCATTGTTTTAAACTATCTCTTTAAACATCTATTATTTTTCTATCCGGTACTTTTACTACTTACAACTTGCTTAATAAAATATGCTATTTAAAGATTTTATTGAAATATATTTATAATAATTCTAGGAAATTGATGAATTTAGATAAATGTATATAAATCAAAATGGGAAACTCAAGATGGTGTAGCTAAAGCAGCTGGTCACTCACCAAAGGCAAAGAACACATCTAAAAAGTTAATTGATGTTTCAGCAATAGTAAACAGCAAGAAGTGGGGTGTCACTAGAGTGAAGCACCAATAGACTTTGACTTAAATAAAATATAAATAAATGAGACATCTGACCAAATAATGAAATCTATGAAGAAATAATGGATGAATAATATAAGTTATTCGTAGATACCACTTAATTAAATATTAATTTTTCAATTTAAATTAAAACATTCCTCTTATTTTTCATATTTATTTGTTTGTGTAATTCAATTATAGAAAAAACTTTGATGTTTTGCTAATTATAAAAGTTCAAATTTTTGAATTCCCAACCAGCTTATTCTTATTGCAGTCATTAAGATTACCTTAAAAAGCTTTTTTAAAATTTATAGGATATAGGATTACTTAAACATTTATATTTTTCATGTTAACTAAAGAATTTAATAATATTGCTTCTTTTGTAGTTATAGTTCATAATTTTACAAGATATTTAATTTTCTATTTAACTATCTATCTAATCAATTTAGATATATAAATGAATTTATTAAAATTAAAATATTAATAAAAAATATGTTTCTATAAATGTAGTAATGCCCTAATTATTCATAAATATGAAGATTGAAAATTATGATTTTTTTTATGAAGCATTCAAACGAGAATCATCATTGAAATAATAATTTTATCTTAAAAATTATCATAAGATTTAATTCATTTTATTACTCTTATAATTAATAGAAATCAATTTTATTTTTACAGCTACTTTAATATTTTATATCTTACATTCTATTTACTTAATTAAAGATAAAATTTCTTGTAAGTATCTTTTGATATGTAAAATCTAGATATTCAGTTAGTTTATCCATAATCTAATTTATTATTTATTTTGAAATTTATGAATTTTTATCATGATAATATAGTTTTGAAGAATATATCATAATATAATAAGCTAAGTAACATCTCTGTTTTTCAATTATATTTATCGATTTATATTGTAAAACAATTAATTTAATATCAAGCTTATTTACTAATCTATTACCAAAGTTATGGGAATTTTAAAGGTCAGTAGAAATTTACCTTTAAACATAAGTAGGTGTTGAATATTTTGACAATTTATAATGTTATATCAAATCACTTTTGATTTACTGATGATCATTAGCAAATCTACTTTTTCTTTATTCTAATAAAATTCCACTGATCGTAATGAGGAAATTGCAATCTCTTGAGCAATATTTTGGACCTCTCTATGTCTCATTTTATCTTCATAATCATTATGCTTTTTATTCTATTATTTCAATTTCTAAATTTAATTAATGTTTTTGAAAAACATAACAAACATTAACATACATGGAGTCATGGCATTAATAATTTATAAAATGCTCTCTTGTCAAGATACTTTTTTGAAACTAGCTTGGACTTATTTGAAAAGAGATTCTTTATTTACTTAATAGTTGGTATTTAATATATAAATAATTAGTTATTACCTAAATGGTCTTGTTCAAATTTTTAGAGTAGATCTTTTAGATTGGGGCTATGAATAAAATTAAAATATATTAACATTCATTTTATATTTTGTTTAAATTTGTTCTCCTAATGGCTTTTGATAATTTAGTCACTCAATATCTTTTTGTATGGTGTTTATCAAAGAAAACATTTCAATGTAATTGTAATAATATCCATTTATTTTTTTATATAATTGCTATAGTAATTATAGAAATTTATAT
Source organism: Oxytricha trifallax (assembly GCA_000711775.1). Classification (NCBI taxonomy): domain Eukaryota; phylum Ciliophora; class Spirotrichea; order Sporadotrichida; family Oxytrichidae; genus Oxytricha; species Oxytricha trifallax. Next base: position 6,408 of record ARYC01022224.1, read on the forward strand.
AGTAATTTATCATAATTTAATTTAATATATATACAGCCCTTATTTCTAATCAATTTTCTATAACTTATAAAGCAAACAAATTACTTAATGCTTTCACCAGAGCAAATCCTGTCTTTTTGTCTTGCCGTTATATTTGGGCTAGCTAGTTTTAGCGGTGTAATAAAATTGAGTTCTATCATTATTCTTAGCAAGATCTCCAATATTATCGATTATAATTTCTTAATTTCACGTCACTTTTAGTTCATGTCTTGTATATTCTTTGATAGTCAGACATAATTGATAATATCTATGACCTTATTTTTAGTGAATATATGAGTATATGAAATTGTAGATTATATTTCGTTAATAGCTAATCTTAGAGCTTTTAATAAAATTAAATTAATCTATTCCCTCTTTAAATTCTTTGGTGATGTAATTATGATCTCGAAGAAACAATTCTCCTCCTTTGGTATAAATAACATTTCAGTTTCACTCTTTTATAAAATAAAATTTGTATAGTTGTAAAGTTCTATGTTAAAACTTAGACATTTAAACTACAAGCAAAGTTCAAAGCTTTTTACTTATGATTATATTAATAATGTGATCATATTGAGGTCTCTGGGACCCCCGATCTAAAATATATGTTAATAAATATAAGGGACTAGCCCTTTTCAATTAGTTAATGTCAACTGTTAAAGTGTTGACTGCAGGATTTCTGCGTTTGTTGATTGTTTGACTCTATAGGATTTTCTTTTAATTCCTTTGTCTTTGATTCTTTTCTCTTCCAACCTTTTAGTTACGTTATTTCCACAGTTTGTCATGTTGAAGTACCAAGGATGTTTTTCAAATTGATTTTTGATTACATCTTTCAGTTGAGCTTTCCTTTATTTGAGTTTTATTTTTACTCTTTTCCAGATATTTAATAATGATCTGATGTTTCCTATATCTGATTGGTAGATTGTAACAGTACCTGAGGTATGCTCATAACTATTGTAGTGGATAATAATAATTTTCGCCAAGCATTATAGTCTTTCGTCGTTATTTGAAAAACTCTCATTTTGATTAGATATAATTCTATAAAAGAACTTGTGAGGGTATAATCTTATTATTTTTAAGTTATGGTATGGAATATAATTTCTGGCCAGAATCTGATAAGATATTGGGAATATACCGGTGGGTGACGTATTAGCTGTCCGAGGTTCCAAATTGCGGAGAGAATATCTGGTCACTATGTAATAGTGAATAGCTCGAAGTGTTGTGCAAACTTTCCACTTCTGGCTTTATGTATGAGTGAACCTCGATTATTGACTATCTCATCTCGCTTGTTAAGTTTAAGTCATTACTAGACTGTTTTTGTGTGTTTCTTCATAGTTAGAGTATATTTTATGTTTACTGTGAGAATCTTATTCTATATAAGAATTCTCTATATTAAATAGGAAAATGGGGTTTAATTGGCCTTGTTTTTGGGTGATGTGTTACTGAGATTAAGGCTTCACGACCTTTTGATTTTTCTTAGTGTTTTAGTACTTATCTTGTAGGTTAGTTTGTTGGCCTCCTTATTTTTAGTTCTGAGTTTAGCCTCGTCAATTTTCTTTTGTCTAAGTCATTGGAACTCAGTCCTCTTATTTTGAAGTTTGTTTATTTACTCTTTGATTTGGGCTTCTTTAAGCCTTAGGTATTTGTTAGGTACGTCAAGTCAATTGTGACAGTAGTAGTGAGGTATTAACGATATGCCAAGGTTATATCTCAAGCATTAAAAGAAAGGTTCAAAGTCTAGAGTTGAGTCTTCGCTATCAAAAGAGCAGTTTTCTTCTTCATCACTCCAATCATCGATATCGTGTTACCGATGTTGTTTCTTTCCAGCTATTATATATTATGATGAGTAGTATATGTTTAGTTCTACATAGATCTCAAGATGGGGTTCTTCATCTCCTTCTTCCCATTCGAAATTGTAAACAAAAGAGTCTCCCTTTATTGGAATCTCTTATTTGAGCTGAGGATTTATATTTTCCCGCTAGTCCTGTTTAGGAGTTATATTTTCTTTAATAACACTGTTATCAAGTGAAATCATCTATTTTCTAATAGATACTTATTGTATGCAATCTCAAAACTCCCGTCAGGGTCCTAGAAGAAACCCTGATCTATGAGTTAAATTAAGTTATCCTTGTGAATTTAGTCGCACATCTCACTAGTTAACTTCTAATTTAATAAATACTTATGATTATATTTAGAAATGCTTCTTTACACTATTTAATGAAATATTATTTTAAAAGTAATAAATCATGAAATATGGAATATTTTGTTTGCGATGGAAATAGTAAATTATATTCAATATACTTTTATGCCAATTAAAGATTTTCTTCTTCTCCAGTCTCAACTTCTGGTAACTTTCACTTGCTTACTCTGATCAAATTGAAAATCCAGTTCCTTAAAGATCAACTATAACTCAATTTGGATTAAGATTATTGCTCCTTTATGATTGAAGATGTTTTTCTTCACAAAAATATGCATCAAGATAAAATTTGATGCATTTGTTATTTTTCAACTAGAATTTATCCTATTTCTTTATGAATTTGTGACACTTTAAATTGAATAATAACTGGGAGATTTATGTTTAATAGCTGTAGTCTGCAAAAGCATGATGCTTTCCATGAGGTGATCATCATTTATATATTATTGTTAATATAGAACTTATAGAATACATAAATTAATCAATGATTATGTAACTAAGAAAACCCCTAAAAATTAGTTGCATCAAACGATCAAGAAAGTGTGAATACATGTATTAATTGTAATTAATGATAATATTTCTTATAAACTTTTATATTAAATCCAATACTATAAATATGGATTGATTTGAGTTAAATGAAGCAAAGAGAGCTAATATAAAATGGCTATACTTATGATATAAATTTTTGAATCATGAGCCATAATGCAATGTGCTAATTATGTTCATTTTAATATATTATATCATATAAGAATTAGAAAAGATATACTTTAATTAAATGAACATTCTCCTGAGTAAATAAAAAAGGTTTAATCATAATAGATGAAGTTTCTTTTGCAATTTTCTTTTATGTTAATAGATTAATTCCCAATTATAGCTTATTTTTATCTTTGATTATATATGCACTCTCCCAAAGATTTATTGATACTACTATCCAAAGGACATAACTTTTCAATAAACATCTTGTAAAGTTGGACAAGCTTCTTAAATGATTATAACACTTTTTTTACAATAATTATTTATGCTTTGTTGGTTTTTTCTATATCTAATCTAACTCATAGAAAAAGGGCTATTCTTACTTGCTACTAAGTAGAATTCAGTAAAATGCCTCAAATACAACCTAATATTGTTATTAATAGATAGCCATTCCTTTTTATTTTTATTCGAAGTTATTATGAATATTCTATCAAGTAGCATATTTTGTACGAGTATTAAAGTTGCACCTCAAGTTTCTTACTGGTAATTCAATATAGAAACATATGACTAATTTGCTACAATTTATGAATTGATAATATTTCAATGAACTAAGAATCTGACAATGTTTATTGTTGGAGTTTTATATCAGTACTATCCCAAGGTTCATCAGTTAGGATAACATCATATATATTTCCAATTATTCTCTTCTTGCTGTATAAGATTACCTAGTCCCCTGCTTGCCTTTCAAAATATCTCCCTTGTAAGAAACTAACAAATCTACAGTTTATATCATTTATAATAATAAATTAACTAATTAATTAAGAAATTAATTAAATAAAACTTGTTCTATAAATCAGATGCGCTCAAATTAAATATAAGTTACAAAGAGTATATTTCTTTAAATTGTATTTTTAATGGTCTTATCTGGCTAGATTACAGGTGCCAAAATACAGGTTCTTCGCTTGGAGGTACAGAGAGTGAACCAGGAAATGAATAAAGACTATAGAAGATGATGAAGAAATTGAAAAACAAAATGATGAAACGTTTTGAGAGGATCACATTTTTTATTACCAAATAATTATTATTTTTATTTATTAATTTAATAGTTAGTAATTTAAAATTTTTCTGTTTTCAATCTATATTTCACAATCTTAAAAATTAAATTTATGCTGTTGTTCAAATCTTAGATATATCTATCTATATTACTTCGTAATTTAGCAGAACAATTTTCTGCAGATTTATTTTTACATAAATTATAGTTCTTCAAAATTAAGATTATTTTTATTATAGTTTTTATTGTTAAATTTCCTCATTTAATCTTATAATTATATAGGAATTCTCTTACCACCAGCATAATTAGTTTACTCTTTTATTTCTGTTAACTCTGGCAGTTATCTTAATCATTTTGGTATTTATTATGTTCCATACAACCTCTGCTACATTTCTAAAAGTGCCTGCACTTATTCAATTTATAACTGTAAATAAAGAGGTGGTCGTATCATTGGTAATATTAAAGTTATCATGGTGCTGGTTTCTTTAAGTATCTTTAAAGGCGTATAAAAATAAATATAATAGATTTACATTTATTAGAGATTTTTGGTTTTTAATTTTAAAATTTATTTAATTTACTATTTGAATGTTGATAGATTGGCTTTTGCTTGCAGGAAAAAATAATTATGATTACTCACTATTAAACTCAGCTGATTTTCTTAGCCTAATACTGGAAGTATATTTTTTACAATTTAATAAGAAATTAAGATAATAATGTGTAGAAATATTGTCGTGATAGTAAGTTTAGATTAAAGTTTGACGGTATTGGTGACATTAATTATTACATTGTGAAGGATAAGTGTTGATTTAATGATATTTAATTTGAATGAATAGCCTGCTTATTAAGGAAAATTCAATATTTTAATAAACTCTTAAGTAACCAAACCAATATTATCTAAAAATTATCTAAAAGCGAAGTTATCATTTTAGATTAGTTACTTTAAGATCAAAACAAAGTAAATCTTTTTATTGTAAAGGATAAAAAGTTATTTATATTAGCAAAGAATGAGGAATCAATAAATACTGGGGATTTTTATAATAATTTTATATTAATAACCTACTATCTTGAATAGTGACTTAGTAAACTAAAGGGACAACTCTTAACATGAAATATTGATAGCTTTAAAGGTTGATTTTCACAGTATTGCAAAAACTAATCTTGATGTTTATTTTGAAGAAACAAACTTTATAAAATTAGTTAATCAACTTATTGAGTGTGCATTTTACGAGATAATTAGTTTACCCTCTAAGTAATGGTAAAAGGTTTTTCTTGATTAATTTAACTCATTTTTTAATATTAAAATCTTTCTAAATTAAATTTGTCCTCAATAACTTAATTTCGAATTAATAAAAAGATTAACAAATTGTAATAGAAATACTTCCATTCCCTAATATTATACATGTTGTTAAACTGTATATTTATTATATGATGAATCAATAATTGCTTGTTATTTAAATTAACAAGTCTATGGCCTATAATTATGAAGCAGAAGGCAAATAAATATTGAAATCTTTTTTTACATAGGAGAATTTAAAAAAATATTAATCATAAGTATAAATTAAGTTGATAGATAATATTATTATTTTAAAAACAAATGTACTGCCTTTTTAAAATATTTAACCATATGAAGTATTCGTTATCTTAAGAATTATTCTGTTAAGGGACAATTTATTGATTTAAGTTAATATTATTTATATAGGAGTTCAATTTTATCAAGAAATTTCTTAATTTAATTAAAACAATCAAATAAATCTATATTTTGCTATCAAACACAATATATTCCTCTCTTAATTTAAATTAAATTTATATAGTCTTAAAGATAAATAAATTTAATTTACATTTAAATGGTCATTTAAAATAGTTTCTTAAACCAGAGTAGTTCAAGAGAGAATAACGAGAAGGTATTAAAGAGATAAAAGATAAACTCTCTTATTAAAATTATGGAAAGATTAAATAATGATATTGTATATTTTGTGCATTAGATTGAAACTTGAGGACGCCTAGTGATATAATAAATAAAAAATGGTTTTTATTGGGTAATACCTATTTACTAAGAGCCCAAAAAATGCAAGTGGAATTTGAAAATTGGATAAATTTATACCCCAGATATTCAGATTTACTACACACTGTGTTATAAACAAGAATATAGTATTCTGTCTCCAAATAGAATCTTTGGTTTCAAACAATTTGGTAAGAAATAATTATACAAATAGGTAAATTTATTAACAAATATTGTAGGAATAAATCCTGCAATTATACTAATTACTTATTAAAATATGAATAAACAGGACATTATAAAAATATAAAATATGTTAATTATAAATTTAATTTACCGTACTATATGAGATATTAAAAGTTTTTAATAAATTAAGATTTATGATTGGCAAAAGCTTTAAGAAAATATAATGAGTAAATTTCTAAACTTATAATAAAAAGATAGAACGTATAAAATATGCTTTATTTTAAATCATGTGATTTTGATTATTATTATTCAGTAAAAATTTAAATATTTACCAAGAATGAGTAATTAATCAAGTTTTTCTCAATAGTATTTTATTATATATTTACTAATTAAATAATTAAAACCGCACTCCAACCCTAACGATAGATTCATTTAGAGTGCGATAGAGTATGAATTAAATAATATATTAAAAAATTAATTAAATATCACATATCGTTTGTAATAAACATCATTTCATTTGAATTCAATTTAATATCATTTTAGTTTTATTATAAATCATACTTAAAAACTGATTGATTTTTAAACTTTATCAATTATTATTTTTAAAAAACTGTAAATTATAAATAACTTAATTATTAATTTAATCTATGTGCAATCTATAATAAACGATATGTGATATTAATTAATTTTTTAATATATTATTTAATTCATACTCTATCGCACTCTAACCCAAATGAATCTATCGTTAGGGTTGGAGTACGGTTTTAATTATTTAATTAGTAAATATATAATAAAATACTATTGAGAAAAACTTGATTAATTAATAATTCTTGGTAAATATATAAATTCTTACTCATTATATTATACCTTATATTTTAAGTTTCTCTAATTAATCGTCATTGAAATAGTTGAATAGATATAAATAAAAAATTAAATGAACTAAGTTAAAGTCTATAACATTTACTAAATACGAAATTATATATATCTTTACAAAAATAAGCAAGGAACATAATGTAAATATATTGTTGGTAAACTAATTTATAAAATGTAAGGCAATCGAGAAAAGCTCTACAATATTTCTTGATTGCCTTACACCATATTAGTAAGCTAATGAATAATAATAAATTCATATAAATATAATAAATAATTATAATGGATCGATCATTGTATTAATTAATTCTAACAATTGCCCGAATATTAAAACCTTTACCAATTTAACAGATAAGAGGATGAAATGAAAAACTGTATGACTATTGTCGTCCTTAGTTCAATGTGAAATGAAGCGAACCTTAGGTATTCATCTCTGCAATAATACTAGCTAACCTGATCATTGTAAGAGTAGAGCAAAGCAGTTTAACAACTCGAACGCCATTCCTTTTCAAGGGATCTTATCCATTGGTTGTTGCTAGCGTTGATATTGATGATGTTCAAGCCCAACTCATCATTTTAATTTAAGAGCCATCAATTACCTGTTCAGTATTTATTTTAACAGTTAGTTCATTTGTAAGCATTTTAGATTTATGTCAAGGAGAGTTCAATATTCTAGCTAACGACCTTATTAAATTACTAGCTTATTTCATAAAATTATATTATACTTAAACTGAGATAATGTTTTCGCTGTTATATTATTTGCAAGGAAATTAATTATCATATTGTATATGGATCAAGGAATATGATATATTTTTACTGTTTGCCATAGCATTGCCACCTTTTAGACGGTGTATGCTCAAAGTCACCTTTGCTAATTAATTCGTACTTTCAATCATCACTATATTTAACTGTAAGTGCATAACTCTTAGTATCGATAAAAATATAAAGATCTGGGATTATGTTATTTTTGATATAAAACGAGTAGCCAAATATTACAGATTTATAAATTTATAATATAAAAATAAAAACAATATGTAAAATTAAGAAGTTTTTATACTCGCATTTTATTATCGCAAAGTGTGTTTATTTATATAGAATCTTGTAAATCAATTATATTATTAAGCTAATTCCTTTTATCTTAGAAATATATCACAAAATTATATTTATTTGTATTTCCTGTTTTCTACAATTTTTTGTTAAAATATAGTGATCTTAAGTGCAGTGCTCTCTTGCCCTAAAAACAAAAAAAACATAAAAATCTTAATTCTAATTAGGCAAATCAATTAAAAATATATAATAAAACAAAGAATTTTTTGTCAAAATTATGTGATGAGTATTCCCTTACGACAAATATATAATGTTATAAAGATTTATAACAGAGTATTTTATCATTTATATAATCTTAATTTTATTTTAGCTCTATTCTATATAATTATTATTCAATTTAAATTTAATTTTAGTATTTCAAAAATTCTTAATCAGTATCAAACAATTATCATTAATTTTGGCAAGATAGCACCTGATTATTAGGAGATATCTTTAGCTTCTCTATAAACTTCTCAAGACTTTCAGAATCCTTACCCATAAGGATTCGCTTAGTTTCCAGAAATAATTTCATCTACTTTTATTACACTCCTTCATTAACTAATTTATTATAAAAACAAACTAAAGGTGAAGATTATACCAATAAAAGATAGACTAGGTCCAGGAATTGATTGGACAATAACATTAAAACGTGTTTAATTATTCAGCTTAGTCAAGCTGAAACGATTGGATCTTATTTTGTAACACTATAATTATATATACGTTATTAAATTTGATAACCCTCTCTGAATTGCTTTGATATCTTAAATAGTCTTATACTAAATTAAAAACCACCATAGGGATAGCAAACTTGGTAGTTAAGATTTTAGTTGAGATTGTTTGAAATGTGAGTGAGTCTCAAGTAAGTTTAATAGTCGAATAACTTAAGAATCTTCGATATTATTTAACTCACTTTAACAGCTGCCTTCTTTTCTAACTTTGCTGAAGAAATTATTTAATGTAGTTTACATTAAAATGTTTTTCTTAGAGTTTTCTATATCTTAGTTATAGTTAATTTGATTGAAATAAAACGGATTACTCTGTAAATTAATGAACTCAATGTAAATGTATTTGGATCTTCATAATTTATTAATTCTAAAATATGATTATTTTAATTTATTATTATAAATTTTATAATTTTATTAATACCTATTTAATTGGAAACTCATAAATATTGCAACAAATATGAACACATAATCAGTTAGGAATGAGTTAATATTCATTAAGTTTAATAGAAAATTAGAGAAAATGATATGATCACTGACTAATATGTAGCAAAAATGTGGAGTTCTATCAAAGATCTGATGATGCATCAATTACTTCCTTAAAAGCATTCTTTACAAAGAAAAAAAGGAAAAACAAATCTTTAATAAGACATTTAGTATTAAAATAGGACTGAAATGATGACAGCAGTATGTTAAATAGAGAGTCTTATCGCAAATAATTTCCTTGATAACGCCAAGAACAAGCCTTCATTCCTTTCTTGACTTCAAAATTAGAGCTATTCACTTTATTTAGATAAAATATAAGCATGCGGTAACCTTTCATCCTTTGACAGAGAGGAGATAAATTATATGGTTCTTGAGGAAAAGCAAATGAGAAGAGAAAGTCTAGATTAATCTCAGAATATTTAAGTTCACATGAGATCAGAATTTATTCGATAACTCACTTTCATGCATTGGTAAAAACTAGTGGCATCATCAAATCCTATAGTGCAAAAAGGAAGATCTGATAAACTAATCATGCTGACATCTGAATGAAAGAGGAGGAAATGGGTAGTAGATGAAGTAAAGGGATGAAGTAGCAGTAATTAAAGTAGGAAAGCAAGAGGATGAGAGATGAATTTAATGAGATGAAATCTACTATTGATAACATAGATGACTAATAGTCATTGATTCATAAACTCCTAACAAGAATTATATTATTGAAAATACCATTCCAAAACTAGTATCATAAAAAGAAAAAGTAATAATTAAAATAATTTATATATGATATAATATAACTTATTCTCTTTAGATTATTCATTAACTTTTAAGAGGTAAACTTAAGCAATCTACCCAGTTTGGGTTAAATATAAAGCCTCTTGTTTCAATAAATTTATCTGAGTTCAATGTTTTTTTTTATCTTGATACTGGCCTGTTTAGTCTTAATTTGGTGAAGATTCTTTTCCAGTTATATATAAAAAATTTGAAGCACTTTCATTTTATCAAAGATCTATTCTACCAAAAAAGAATAAAGAATCAAACAAATAAGTGGAATCATTCTGATTTGAATAACACCTTTATTTAAAATTTGACTGACTATGATTGTAATTTTAATTATTGAAAGTTAAAAAGGGGTATATTATCTATCATTATTTTTTGAAAATATAATACTTATAATACCTAACTTATCAGTTATTTTAATATTATTATAAATTTATGATTCATAGTTAAAATAGATTAAAATTCTAAATACAGCGCAAGAACCATTTTAACTTCCATATCAATTTCTAATAAATAATCTTGAAGTTAGGATCTAAACTTCTGATTTATCAAATAAATAACCCTGATTTCATTTGTCAATTTAATTATGTTTTCAAATTTTATAAAATTATTCTTTCATCTATAAGATGAGATTTCTGGGGTATATAATTTATTTTTAGGATAAAAACTAATATATAAAATACCATCAAACAAACTGCTGAAATATTTAGTTATATTGGAAAACAAAAAAAATATAAATAAAAAAACCCAATAACACAAAGTTATATGATTGTTTATGATTCATTTAAAAGTATGATATTTCATTATCTTACTTTTATTTAATTTATATATAAATAATAGGTTAATAAAAGTTGACTTTTTTATTTTATTTTACTAATTGTTTTCTATTTTATCAATTATATTAATTGAAGCAAATAGGAGATAAATTTAAACATTATTTATTTACTTAAAAAATATTTGCTTATGGATATATCATTACATGACTTCTAGAGTAGGTGCTTTGTACTCAATAACCGTGGTAGTTATTAGAGCTTGTCCCCCTTTAACTCCTTATTCTTATCTTTAACTGTATTATCCGGAGTCTCTGATTCAAGGATAGATTTGAAGATTATTTATTGTTCATACTACATTAATTAACTTTATAGTCTTATAGTATTAGTGAATCTTGAAAAGCTGCCCCATTTCTTTACTAATTTAAGATAGTTTTATCATCCTTACACATTCCTAGTAACTAAGGATATTCTGAAAAGCAGCAATAATTTTATGGAAATCATTTCCTACTTATTAATGATGCATTTATATAATTTAACTTAGGTTACTTTCAAGTTTTTTATTCACGATTTACTTATATGATCTTTCGCTAGTTAGTTAACAATCCTTTCAAATAATTTATTGCTGAACATCATCCTTTGATGAAAAAAACATTAGCATTATAAAAAACAGCACCATATTAAAATCGATACCTTGCAAAGTTATAGAGTAACTTCCTGTTCATTACTATTCATTTATCAGGAATGCTCCATAACAGTCATCTCTATTTTACTTTTAATAATTAATAATAAATAAGATTTTAGTTTTCAACCTTTCATATTATCATTATGAAATAATTGCAGTTATTTAAATCTATAAAAATATGTCTCAAGGAAAGGGTTAGATTGTTTGGAGACTATAACAACTTGAGTAAATTTGTTTTACTTTGGCAAAATACAAATCCTCCCAATAAACTTTACAATTAGACCATAGCCCAATTAAGACATGAGAATAGGATTTAAGAATGCAAATGATAAATTAATAATTATAAACAAAATTAAATGCAATCAGTCTAAAATTAAATTTAAAACATCATGTTATATTATTATTGTTATTATTATTATTTAATGCTGTACAAAAATTAATACTGGGAATTAACCAACCAATTTATAGTATAACTTTATGTTTTTTCTTCCCTTTAAATGTGCCACGCAGTATCCTGTATAGAGCCCTGGTTTTTGTGGAATCTCAGGACTTTATTACCTGAATGGATGGTTAGTTTCTCAAAACTTGTCTTATTCACTGTCATACTGTTTTCTCACATTGAACACCCTGTTTGGATTATATTATAAGGACAATTATTCAAACCAATAGTTTAATATTGATCCCAAAAAAATATTGTAGTTTTACTCTAGTATTTAATTAGACCTAGCCTAATACATCAAAATCATCTCTCAACTTATTTATTGCAAAAAGATATCGATCAGTTTGAGATTTTTAACAAATTTTTATCAATTGAATGAGTTTATTAATCAATCATTACAATTGATTGGTCTAAAGTATAAGAAATATCTTTAAAAATATACAATACAAATTATAATTAGTGTTTTAAAGCTGTTTTTAATTTTATTTTCTACTTATTATAATAATTGATAAATTCTGTTTCTAATTAAAACTTCTAATACCCTGAGAAACAATAAAATTGATTGCAGTTTTCTACAGTTCAATAATAAGATTTAGAAAAAAATTAATTAAAACCTTGGGGAATTTTGCAAATTCTAGATTTTGAGTTTAAACTGATTTCACATTCATGGGGTTATTATTAAAGACCGAATTATAAATTTAAATATAAATATAAATATAGTTTTTAGAATTTTCAAATATCTTTGAATTCTTCTCGGTGAAAATAAATCTTATATTAAAAAAAAAATGCAATTTTCAATTATAAAAATGTCCTTCAAATTTTCAAGTTCTGGATTTATGGGATTAAAAGCTAAATATTTTAATGTTTTGTAAGATTATTAAAATTTGTAAATTAATGAATTGATAAGATTTAGAATATTGAAAATTTCTTAAAATAAATCTATAGTCAATCATTTAAAGTAATGATTATAGATGTGTATTCAATATATTCTTAAATTAAGTTTTTTCTTCTAATTCTTTAATCAATAATTAATTTCACCAAATAAATGATTAGAAAAAATTGCAAGCGTCAAATAAAACGCCATAGATATATATAAATATATAAAGACAAGAAGATTGGGGTTAAGAACAATAAAATTAAAATTAATTATTATTTGCGTTTAATTATAATCTTTGGACTAATTATTTAAACTATTGGCTTGATTGATTGTCCTTGTAAAATAATCCAATCAACGTATGCAAATTTGATTTTAGCCTAATAATATTTATTTTCAGCCAATAATTATTAATTTTTAATTTGATTGTTCTTAACCCCAATTTTCTTGTATTAATTCATCGTTAAGGTTTTATAAATAATTTACGATTAAGTTAAAAATAAATTAAATTAATATGAGAGAAATTTGCAAAAATAATTATAATATTAAAAATCGATACAAGTAAATTTAAAACTTCAAATTATAACAAAAACCAATTTGTTAATAAATGTTTTAAGACAGAAAAAATATTTTCAAAAATATTAAATATAAAATGTCTTTTACTCAAAGCAAAATCTTTAAATAAAGGACAGAGATTTCAAATTTAATAACAAAAATTTAATCCTCTAAAAGAACCTAATATAAAGAATGATTGATTTTTCAAACAATCAATTTAAAAAATATATAAAAAAGAAAAAAATTTAGCGAGTAAAAAATAATAGGGAATTAACAAACATATTTAAAAAGATATAAAATCTCCTTGAATAAAGTATTAAACTATTGTGAAAAAGACTTGAAAAGTTGATGTAATTTATATATTAATAAATTATAACTTGTTAAGAGTAAGAGAGGTAAAAAAAAAGTATAATATATTAATAATATAATATATCGGACTACCACAACAAATGACAATATATGTAAGTAAAGTTCAGTTTACATATAAGATTAATTCTATTCTAAAATAAAACCAGGATATAAAAGATTGAAGTTAAAAGATTTATAGTATATAGAAAATTCTAAAGTAATTAATTACTTGAATTTGTTCAATTTACTTAACGAAGATTTCTTTCTAATTTTAAGATTGAGTTAAGACGTTCATAAGATAATTTATTTGATTGTATTAATTATTTTTGAAAATATATTTTTGACCTCGACCTGACCCTCATTAAAAATGGTAAAATTCATATATAAATAAATTACTTTAAATTTATAAACTTATTTTACACAGAATACATACAATTTTTAAGGAGCTTATATGTCTTATCAAATATAATTTATGCAATTATCATTATTTCACACTCGACAAAATTATCTCAAAATTCTTTTTAATAATTTACTATGATTTTTAGAAACTTAGATCCTTCATATCTATGGTATCTTTGGGAGGTGAAATTTTATGATATTGAAATTGAGCTCGCCGTACTATAATTAAACCTTATGCTTGGTGACCAATGCATATTATTTTTATTATTTTTGAAAATATAATTTTGACCGAGACCTGACCCTCATTAAAAATGGTAAAAAGCATATATAAATAAATTATTTTAAATTTATAAACTTATCTTACACAGAATACATACAACTTTCAAGGAGCTTATATGTGTTATTAAATATAATTTATGGAATTTTCATTATTTCACTCTCGACTAATTTATTTCAATCTTTCTTTTAATAATTTACTATGATTTTTAGAAACTTCGACCCTTCATATATCAGGTATTTTTGGGAGAGGCCATATTTTGATATTGAAATTGAGCTCGCCGAAGCTTACTTGACCTTAGTGCTGGGTGACCAAGACTTTTAATTTTTTTATTTTTGAATATATATTTTTGACCGAGACCTGACCCTAATTAAAAATGGTAAAATTTATGTATAAATAAATTACTTTAAATTTATAAACTTATCTTACACA
>ARYC01022225.1:0-14013 GCA_000711775.1 Oxytricha trifallax
CAATATCTCTGTTCAGATTCCAAAAACTCTGGCGTTTTTCATCTGATATTTGTAGGTTCGGTCTCTTAAATATTATATTGCTTTACTATAGTAATTCCAAATATTGTATGCAGTTGTTAGTATAATTCTGATTCAATTTATCTTGTTCTTACCATGCCTATATAATTTTAGACTAAATTTTTTTTTTCTTGAGCTAATTCAATGATGGACAATATGCTCTTAATATTTAATGGGTCATAAAAATATTAAATTTGTAAATTTATGAAAAATTTACTAAATTTATCATAAATAAAAAAACAGTGCAGGAAACTTCCTCGAGTGCAGGAAACTTCCCCCCAGAACTTGCTATTTGGCCTTAAAAATGTCTACCGAGCCTCGATTTAATTCAGCGCAGTCTGCGCTAAATAAAAATCAGCGATATGCGCTGAATCTACACTGTCAGAATATCTTGTAAAGTTTCAATTTATACTTTTCGAAATATTTGCAGCTAATTTCATTGTCATATCTCTATATTTTCCCTTATTTGATATTTTAAGTCTTTTGTTCAAATTTATATATTCAAAATTGTTGATTAATCTAAAATTTATCTTACGCTAAAAAAATTCAACCTTATTATATTTTGAAAGAGTTATGGAGCTAAATGGAAAATTATATAATTTTAATTTTTATTCTATTTATATTCATTTAAAATAAAAGTGTATTAACCATGAACTTACAAAAAATCAGAATGAAAATCTATGAAATATAAAAATATAATTTTATTCAATATGAAATTGAAAAACTATAATAAGTATGTTCAAAGTTCTATTTGTATAAAAATTGTAAAATTATGTTGAGAAATTATATAATCTAAAGTCTAAATTGTTTTATGAATGGTTAAATTTCCTAATATTGTAGGAATACATTTGATTTGGGAAAAATATTTATAATTAATAAATTAATAATTTAAAATCTTGGCAGTTAACTTTCAGGAAACCTAGACAATATGGTACTTGTTCGATAGAGAATTCAAAATTAGCTGGACTTTACTATTGGCGGTATGCCTCTATCGCATATCTGAAGCGAGTTAACTGGACTTTAATTTTGGGTAATTTGTTTAGTTGATTTTAATGCAAAAATTAAAGTCGAGTTATCTTGCTCCAGGGATGCGATAGAAGCATACCGCCAATAGTAAAGTCCAGCTAATTTTGAATTCTCTATCGAACAAGTACCATATTGTAAAGGTTTCCAGAAAGTTAACTGCCACAAATTATACTTTTATTAATTTTGATTAATTTAATTTTTACCAAATCAAATGTATTCCTACAATATATGAATTACTTTGGTGCTGGTAGGAAATCCGCATGCGGAAATCGGATCATGCTGAAGGCATTTCATAATAGTGAAAATGACTATCTCATTATAGTAACAGCGCTGTCTTCATGAGCCATTATTTGGCTATTTAAAACGGCTGATGGCACCCTCCTATTAGAATTTAATGAACCAAGCGTAACTTACTGGCATCAATGTTTAAGAACTAGCTTAGAAGTGCAAAAGCAAGAAAGAGCTCTACAACTTTCTCACCCAGGATTGTCGGGCCTTCTTACCCAAGCCTGATTCAACCAACATTTACTTCTTCAAGTCCATCATAAGAGAAAAGAAGGAGGTAAGCATCTCTCCTTAATTGTAACCGTCTTCTTAGTACATCAGAAGAGAAGACGTCAAAGTGTCCGCAGTGCCTCACATAGAGGGACTTACAGTCCAGGACTTCCTCGATTATGCGAGAGACATCCCCAGACTACTCAACTTTCTCCCTGATGAGCGAGACTGGGTCCACTTAGACAGGCAATGGATCTGTGATTTGCTCTATACCTTGGACACCGACGGTGTCACCAACATGATTCACGATGCAATGCTTTAACGGAAAGATAGGCTTGAGCAAAGCAGAGACCTAGTCATTGAAATGAGACCTGAATTTGTTGACGCACTCTCTAGATGCCTCAGCTTCAGCAGTAAGTTTACTCTCTTTACATTTACTTTGTAGCCGAGAGAGGCAAAGCTGTGAATCTCATGAAGGACTCATCTAAAAGAAAGAGAACAAGAGATGAAATTGAAGAGATGAAAGATTATGAGACAGCCTTGAAGTCAGACAGGCAGCTCTTTCTATAAGAAACTAAGAGGCTGAAGCAAGAGCATGATAACTTGGAAAGTGAAGTACTTGACTTACTCAAAATGAAGGAGCAAGTTATGCAAGACTTCGGCTCTCAGAATCTGGAAGGGCAGGTGCAGAACTTCAGCCTTTGACTTCTGCTGGTCTCTATTCTCATCCATTCTCTGAAACTACTAATAGAAAGAGTTAGAATATGGTGAATTCTTTTAGAAATTAAGCTTTAAAATCATCTTCTTTTTAACCCCTCTCTTTAGGGGTTCCTATGGTCTATATCACTTTTCAAGTTTCTCTTTTAATTTGAAGCCTTCTTCAACCAGGCTTCCATACATTCTTCGACCTCTTCATGCTCCTTGTAAGTTTCACTAAAAGACTTGTCTCTGCAACTCCTCCTTACAAGTATAACTCACTTTTCAACTAAGTCCTTAATCTGCTCTGCCTTCTCATAAGCCTTCCTACTTCTCTTATTAGTCAATTTCTTTCTCCTTGCTCTTCGATCTTTCTCTGCCTGGCTCTTAAGTGATCTCCTCATATTGGCGCCTCACGCCGTTTTTGAAGATCTTCTCAACTTCACTAATAGGCTTGTCTTAGAGCACAGGGTTCTGGCTCATCTTCTCTACAATGAATTCTATGATAGAAGGTTAATAGAACCCTAATTTACTTTGAGTGTCTGGCTCTTCAGCCAAAGCTTCAGTTTTCATTTCCTCTTCAGAGCCCTTCTTTGCTTCCTCGATATCCTTTTTGGCTCCTATGAAAGAACTTTCTACTTTTTCTACTATCTTCTCCACTATAGCCTTTACAACTGCAACTTAATGATCGATGGCTATAATCTATTCAGAAGGAACTTCAGCCTCCTTTGCTTGATCAATAATATTCATATCAGTAGCTTCTTGTTTGTCTTACAAATTAAATTATACTTCATTGAACCTTTTGTCTAATATAAGGTCAATCTCATTCTACTCTACGTAAAGAAGCTACTCAGCACTATCTTTGGAGTTAAGTCTATACAAAACTCCTTGCCATCTGCCCTTAGTATTAAGTCTTCCAATTCTTCCTATAATCTGCCCTTCAGACCTTTTAGAGAAGACATCTGCGATAATGAGGTAAGACCTCCGTTCTAGTTGATTTCATCATCGTCTGAATGTCAGTCCCTCTTCCATGAGCTTCATTCAGCAAGTATATTCCATATTCCTTTTTCGCATTCTTCATTAAGTATCTGCCTTCAATCATGGATTCGATATTGGCGGCTTGCCCTCTGCTTAAACTTGTGAAGTCGTAGCCCGATCTCAAAAGGCCTATCTCTATTGCATTATAGTTAGTTGAAGCCACTATTAGAACTGGGGAGGGCTTAGCTGCTCTATTATAATTTCTTTGATCTTAGCCAAGTAATCACTCTAATTAGTGCTCACAAACACATCAGGGTATTGAGTCTTTTTATTTCCCTAGAGTTTATCAAGAGTGGGAAATACTACAGGTATAGCTTGAAAAGCTAGCTTTAAACAGTTCTCTTCAGTAAAAGAGAGATTGCTCCCAGAAAATCCCATCACTTTATGAGCTTGCTGAAAGTACTCAAGAGAGTTGATTATAGTATCAACAAAGCCATCAAACATAATCCAGTCGTACTCGTCCACTAATACGTAGCTTTGCTACCATACACTCACAGCCTTGCTGTTCTTTTGCATCTTCTTTAATTAGGGCTAAGTGTAGAAATAGATGCTAGTACCTTTGGCAAAGAAGTTTAGATTGCAATTAAGCTACATTGCTTTAATGACTCTCTAGTATCGTTTGAAGTCTCTTTGCACTAAGTGCTCATTATTGCTGAGTATAAAGACTGATCTTTAAGTTTTAAGAGCAATAAGGATTGCTAAAGCATGCATATTAGGGTCTTCCCATTGCCAATACCAAAATGAATGAAGTGATTGCTGTTAAGGTTGTCACAGATATAGTTTAAACATAAGAACTGAGAGCAGTAGAATTTGAAGCCTAAATTTTACTCCAAAGTTTCTAATTCGGCACTTACTCTTAAAAGTTCCTCTGGAGACCTGCTATTGAATCTGGATGCTACTTGGTTTTATAAGAAATCAGCCCCAAAAAGCTAAACAAGCTCATTAACAGCATGGTAAAGATACTCCAATCAAAACCCCAAAACCCCTAAATGAGGCTTATAAGGCTTTGATTTGTAGGGAATTTGTTAGAGGTTAGGGTTATTAATTAAATGAGAGACTAAAATTACAAGCTTTTGGGGTCTTTATGATGAAGAGTATATATTTAGTGTTTAAACTGCGTTATGGATGTGATATATACAGTGAATAACTCAAACCAGTACTGAACTATAAATCTATTGCACTGCTCTTAAAGGTAGTCCCTCAACTGTTCGCTCTCACTGCTTGAAAGCTGTATAATTAAAGCAATAATAGCTGAATTCTTAGCCTAAGAGGAAGTCTAAGTTTCTATAGAAGCATATTGACTATCTTATTAATGAAAAAACTTTGAAGTATTGGGCTCACTTCTCTCTCGACTACGAGCTATTATGTTTCATCGCCAGTTCCCTGAGTTGAAGATCTCTGCAAAGTCTGTTGCAAACATTTATAAACGAAACGGAATCTCTTACAAAGGTGTAAATCGTATCAAGAGAGTAATTGATTTCACTCTGCCATTTTACAACAACAACTTAAATTATATTTATAATTAAATGCAGAGAGCCTAATAGAATAATATTAAGTTTATCCATGCTGACGAGGCTGTGTTTACATTACACTTTCATCTAGAAGTCTTGGTATAAGAGGCATAGCAACATAGAAGTATATGACTAGAAAGTCAAGGTATAAACAATGGCTATTCTTGGAGGAATTAGCGAGGATACTGGTTTAGAAACTTATCTTATTCATCCTCGCTCTATTAAGACAGAGTAGTATATAAATTCTTAGAACAGCTGAGAGAGAAGTACCCTGAATAAGAGATTATACTATTCGTTGATAATCTTTCTGTTCATAAGACCAAAGAAACAAGGAAGAGTTATGAACAACTTAGAATAACGCCAGTGTTCAACGTACCTTACAGTCCATAGTTTAATGGAATGAGTTCTACTGGGAATATCAAAAGGTCATTACAAGAAACTGCTGCTATATCACTTGATGCATGACATACCTATCGAAACAGTAGACTTTATTAAAAGCTCAGCGAAGAGAGTAGATAATTAGTTGGCTTAAAAGTGTGCTAAAGAAGGGAGAGTGAATGTATATAAATAAGCTTTGTAGTTAAGTTAATGAATATATAAGTCACATTTAAAATTCTTTAGAGGGAGCTGGCTTCTCTTTCTTTTCTTCTACTTCTTGCTTCCCTCCACCTAAGTTTCTTCGCTTACTGCCAGCTCCAGCATCTATGTTCATTGACTCTGATGGCTGAATATTTGAATAAAGTCTCTTGCTGACTTCATACTTTGTCTGCGACTTTCGCCCTCTGTGAAGCTTGCTCTATTCCTTCATCAAGAAGATGCCAGTACCAGATTTTTCTAAAGAGTTAAGCTAAAAATCTTACTTGAAATATAAGGGTGCTTCTGCAGCTCTGATAGCCAGCTCTCACTTATCTTGATCCCTTGTTTGTCCTTATCTTCTGAAGAGATGCTGTACCTTTTCTTATGAGATTCTTGAATAATTTCTTTCAAGTAATCACCTTTAATAGTTGCAAGTATGCCAAAGAAATAGTTTCTTTCAGGTAGTTTATTTGACAACTGCTTCTTAGAAGGCAGGTAAGAGAAACCTCTGGGTCATTCATAGCATCATCATATAAGTTAGTCACTGAGATTTCTGGATAGTTTGGAATCAAAACCCCAAAACCCTTTCAGTAGTTTGATTGAGTTTTTGATTGATAAAAGTAGACTATTAGTGCATGCTTCATTAGGGTTTTAATAGGATTTATGTAGGGGTTTAATGCTTAAATATTAGTAATTTAAGTAAGTAAAACAAGAGAGTTTTTAAAATATTTAACACAAACATAAGCTTAGAGTCATGTGACAGTTCTCTGAATTTTATCTTTCTAAGTTGATGTTTGATTGTTTCTATAGTTTGTTAATTCTCTTAGCTTGGCTTGATAATAGTTGAGTATGCAAGTTCTCTGAGACCTCCATTTATTTTATTTTTATCGAGATATTGCTTGATTCTCTGCATAGAATCTCTCTCACCTCTGCAACTAAAGTAATCGTTTCTTGGCATGTCGCTCTCTATAATTATAACTGCTAGAGCCCAGATATCCCATTAAGTGTCTCCATCTCTCCAATCCTCTCTCTCTGGGAAATCCAGGAGTGCCGTATACATTTCCTAATGCAGAGGCTTGCACTCTTTGAGCTCTGTTGAAGTCAATAAAATAAACTCTAAGAGGCTGAAAGTTCAACATGATATTCTCTGGCTTTAAGTCTCTATGAAATAACCTAGCTTGTGAAGCTCTTCAATCCCCTCAACTATCTGCTATACTATCTAGCTAATTTATCTCTGACATCTATTGTCAAATAAAAATTCTCTGTAAGTCATTCAAGTAAAGGAAGCATGAAGGCTACATGATCTTTACCAAGTAAAATAGCATCAAGCTAGATGATATGCCTGCACTCATTTTACTTTGCCTTTTAAAGAGCATAATACTCATTTGCAAATTCCATTTGGAACTTGTCATCAGCAAGGAAGTAATTGAATGGATATATCTTATAAGCATATTAGTCATCAGTAATAACTCACTTCTCTATTTTATCTTCAAGAGTGAGGTAGCTTTCTAGGCAAGAATCTAAGTCAATAATTTTTAATATAGAAATCTTCATTGCCTCTATTATAACCATGATTTTATTGATATCAGAGACCCGAAAGTTCTTGACTGCTTTCTTCATTTTAACTTACTTCTAGACTTCAACTCTAAGAGAATCCACTGGGTTTCTTGATCTACTCTTTTAGAGGAATCTATTCCCTGTAGGTTCATGAATAAAGACAAAACTTTAATTGTGTTTTTCTTAAGTACACTTTAAGGTCTCTAGTATGAGAATATGGCTTCTCACAGAACTCACAGACATACTTCCCATCTTTCTTTTAATGCTTGAGATATAACCCTGGCATATCGTTGTGTATATTCTCAAGTGTCTCTTATAAGTTGACTTGTAAGGGAAAACCTTATTGCATTCTTTGCATTAATAGTCAACTTTGCCTGGTATTTATAATGCTCTATAAAAGGTTGTTAAACCTACTCCTCAATTTACACAGCTTCTATGATAACCTCCTACTTAACTTATATTTAAATCTCAAAGCTAGACTGATCAAAGTTGTCATAAGTAGGCTCCCACTGAGTACAAGCGTCTCTGGTCTCTACTTTTCATGGTTGCTGGAATGACAACTTTTATTGACTTGATCCAAGTAATGCCGCTCTTCTTAACAGGTTAGCGCTCATTTTAGTTTGCTGATGTATTTTATTATAATAATTATAAAATATACCTTGATAAACTATAGTAGTCGAGTAAAAGACACTCTGGTAGATTCTTTGCTGAGAGGTAAGAAAATAAGCTAGCCGTAAAAGACTCTATGTTGACATATTTTATGATAATTTTATACATTATAGTAAATTAAAATACTCCTAATGAAGTTTTGTTTCTCTAGGAGGTCCTCCAAATCAAGTTTGAACTTAATTTGGAGGTAAAATTATTAAACATTTTTAAATTTAATATGCTCCTAAATAAGTTTAACCTTAAAATTTAACTCCTATAAAGTTTGAACTTAATTTGGAGGACCTCCTAAAATAATTAAACATTATTAGGAGCAATTTAATGGAGATAGTTTGATAAAAATGGAAATCAATCTGTGAAACTTGGAGCAATGTTTTCAATGCTTCTCCGCATATCTTTTCAAGGTTGACCTCTAGTAGGTCCTCCCAATTTAGTAGTAAGATTTTAATAAACTTAAAATGGATATCCATAATTTTAAATTTCATTAACATTTCTAGAAAGAGAAAGCAAGATGGAGTCTATGAATGATGCAATGAAGAGAATTTAATCTCAAGATTTAATAGGAAATTTCGAAGTAAAGAGGACCTTTATAGATATTTGCTATAGCAAGGTAAGTTCTTAAATAAAATTAATAAATCAATTATAGTTGGATTGTTCTTGCCAACTTAGGAGGGAACTAAAATCTCATTCTTAAAAGCCTTACTGAGTGAAGACAAAAACTTTTAAGTCTAATAAAATTAGGATGATAGAGATACCTAACTACCCTGAAATATCAGTACAAACCTATATGACGATGCTATGAGTGATCCAGAAGTAGCTATCTACCTTCCATCAAAGCTACAGCTCTCAAATAAGTTGCCAGAGAGAAACTTCTTCTTTGGTGTTCTTGCAACTCTGAAACCTGAGTACTTAAATGAAGTTATTTAAGAAGCTCACAAGAAACGCAACAGCATCTCTCCTGAAGAAAAGAGAAGCAAGGTATTAAAATAAGTGATACCTGGCTGTAGGAACTTTAAAAGCATCCATCATCTCAAGTAAGCTTAGTCTTCTAACTTTATAGAAAAACCTGCTAATGTATATACTTGATGAAAGAGCGCAGCAAATTAAACAGAGAGAGAAAGTCTCAAGTAAAACATGAATTGAGTAAGAGGCTCTTCAAAGATTATAAAAGCCAGAAGAGATAAACATAGATGCAGGAGCTGGCACTAAGAGAAGAAACATAGCCAACAAGCCTTAAGAGGAAAAAAAGAAAGAGAAGCCAAATCCCTTTACGGGAAAATTTAATATGTGAACTTATTCATTCGTTTAAATCTAAAACTTATTTATATACACAAAATCTCCCTTCTCTGCGCATACTTTAGCTCTATCATCGCTGACTCTCTTGCAGCACTCTTAATAAAATCGACTGTATCTATCTTCAAGTCGTGCATCAAGTGAAATAGTAGAAGTTTCTTGTAGTGGCATTCCAATAACCCAATATAATTAAATTCCATTGAACTGAGGACTGTAGGGAACATTAAATACAGGTGTTATTTTAGCCTTTCATATTCTTTCCTTGTGTCTTTAGTTTTATGGAAAGATAAGTTATCTACAAACAGAATAATATCTTAGTCGGCGTACTTATCTCTAAGCTATTGTAGGAACTTAATGTATTATTCGGTCTTTATTGAGCGAGGATGGATAAAATAAGTCTAGAGGCCATTATCTTCGCTTATTCCACCAAGTATTGCATGAGTTTAAACCTTAACCTTTTAATCATATACTTCAATGTTGCTGTACCTCTTATACCAAGACCTTGATATGAAGGTATTAAATGTGAATACTGCCTCATCAGCGTGTATGAACTTTATATTATGCTCTTAAGCACTTTGCATTTAATCGAATATATAATTTAAATTATCCTTATAAAATGGAACATTAAAGTCAATCACTCTCTTAATGCGATTGACTGTCTAGTAAGATATTCCATTCTTTTAAATATGTTAGCTATCGATAAGCAGAGATATGAAGCTCAGGAAATTGGCGATGAAACATCACAGCTCTCTAGGCCAGAGAGAAGTGAGCCCAGTATTTAAGAGTCTTATCAGTAATGAGATAATCAATACGATGCTGCTAAATTTAAAGGTCTCTTAGGCTTAGAATTAAGATGATATCTCTTTAAATTCAATGCTAATAAACAGTGAGACCTAACAGTAGCAGGAGATTTATGGAGGAGCCTAGCTATAGACGTATAATTCAGAACAGGCTTGAGTTGATCACTATATTCATCACATCAATAACGCAACTTAAACAATAAATCTATATACTCACTGTCATAAACTGACCCCAAACCTCGCATATACTAATTAAATTACTAATATTTAAACATTAAACCCCTAAATAAACCCTATTAAAACCCTAATAAAGAATGCACTAATAGTCTACTTTTATCAATCAAAAACTCAATCAAACTACTGAAAGGGTTTTGGAGTTTTGAATCTCTGCAAACTTTACATCTTAAGTTTTCAATGCTTTCTTCTCTTCGCAGAGGATCGCCCTTAGAAATGAAATTTTCGTACCTTCCATCGTTGGCAAGAACAAACCAACTACATAATCAAGATGAGTTACTATGAGTTCATTACCTTGCTGCACCAGGTAGCGGTGCAAATCCTCCTTGCTTCTAAATCTCTGAATCAATTCTTGTGCTTGCACTCTTTTCATTACATCATTCATCGACTCCATCTTGTTTACAGATCTAAGAAATGATATTCAAATTTAAGTTTATTGATTTCAATTATATACCTCTGTAAAACTTACTATTAAATATGGGCATCCTATAAGAGGTCAACCTCTAAGAGGATATGGAGAAGGTTTGAGAACTAGTTTCAAACTTGAGAGATTGAAATAAATTTCTACTGTTATACTTCCATATTTTTAAATTTAAATTGGTACGTACTTAATTAGGAGCAACTCCTAAATGCTAGTACTTAATTAGGAGCATTAATTAAAGCTAGTACTTAATTAGGAGCACCCTAATTTTAATCATAGAATCACAAAATACCTCCTAAAGCAGTACGTACTTAATTAGGTGCACCTCCTAAATCGGTACGTACTATAATCACTTTATTATTGAAAGTAAAAATGGTTACTTCCTCACCCATATGTAGAACTGGATCGTCTCTTAACACTCATAATTCTTCTCTCATACTCTAAGAACTTCCCTTGAAACTTGTAGGCTAGCATAGCTCTCATATAAGCTCTCAGTTAAAGAGGCAGTTTTATAATTTTAAATTCAAATTTAAATATGAGCGCTAACATTTTAAGAAAAACAACAGCACTTCCATCAAACTAAATGAGACTTACCTTTGGCAGCAATAAAAAGTGTGATAGCTGCGAGATGAACACTCATAAAGAACTACCAGAGCTATCACTTGAAGTCTCTGTTATTAAAAAAGAAATTATAATAGAAAATAAATGGCAAACAAGTGTGTGGGAGACAGAGAGGAGGAGAAAGGTATTAATGAAATTCCTATACAAACTGAAGAAGTAGAAGTATACTTTTGTGAGAAGTGTGAGAGAGACTTCGCTCATAAATCTAGTTGGTATAGACATATGAAAGAGCATTGAGAAGCCAAGCCAACAGTATACTTAAAGCACGATAAAATCGACGAAAAGTGTGATTGCTTCGAGTGCCATAAGCAGTATGCTCATACTAGAGATTTAAGGAAGCATCTTTTAAAAGCTCACAAAAGATTTAGAGATTGAAAAGCATGAAGATGAATTGAAGCTACTTAACAAAAGAAAAGCAAGAGAATCTTCGAAAATGGTCGAGCTCTAACAAGCTTGTGAATCAGAATATGTGAGGAAATCACGCAACCTACTAGCATCTGAAATCACAAAGATTATGATTAAAATTCAATTTAAAAGATTCCAGTTCTTGCCTAAGTTGACCTAGACACTTCACTTTAAAGCTACCTTATATTAGAAGATTCCTTTGATAAGACAGTTATCAATGATCATCAGTATGCATACAAGGTGTATCCCTTCAAGTATCTCTTAAGTGATGATAAATATTAGATGGAGTTCAAATGAGTATCAAGTACTCACTCAACCAAAGTTTAAAGAGTGTAGTTACTTAATCAAGCTAGATGCTGTTCTCCTTGCCAAGGATCATGTTGCTTTCAGACTCCCACTCTATGAAATGACCCTCAGAGATTTTTTTACTGATCAAAGGAATCATAAGTAGCTTGCTTTGATTGCAACTTAAACCTTACAAGGTATAAAAGAGCTACATAAGTTAGGCTTTGTTCATAGAGATTTGAAACCAGAGAATATTATGATAAACTTCTCACCTGTAAGAGTGACAATTATTGACTTCAACAGAGCATTAAGGGTAGAAGTATCAAGGCTAGGAAGTGTTATGGGAACACCAGGCTATTATCCTGAAAGAGAAGACTGGAGAGATGGAGACTATCAATGGGATGTGTGGGCTTGAGCAGCAATAATAATAGAGTGCGATATGCCTCGGAATGATTACTACTCTACAAGGTGTGAGAAAGATGCTAAGTAAAGAATAAAGTAATTTATAGACAAAATCAGAGTATCTCAATCATAAAAATAAATGGCAGAATCAATAATCTTAAAACCAAACTCTAGATCAGACATAACATTAGAGAAGATAGAGTTGTGGTTAAGTAAAATAAACTTCAGACCTCTCCCACATGATCCAAAAGAGCATTTTTAGTGATTAAATTAAATACATTTACTATAAATTTCACATAAAAACCTATTAATAACCCCAACCCCTAACAAATTCCCTACAAATCAAAGCACTTATAAACCTCATTAAGGGGTTTTGGGGTTTTGAGTCCTTGGCAATTGCATTATTCTATCAAGGTTAGAGAAGTCACAGTTTAGACAGTTGTCAATAGTGTGAATGCTTAACTATACATTTTTCACGACTTGCGCATTCACAATCAACTACTATACTTTCCTGATTTGTTCAATCTTCCCTACCCATTATTAATCTCTGCTTTGCAGTCTTGAAGCAAGGCCTTTCATAAAATGCACCATTGAGACTTTGTCGATGACTTCTTGCTTTTATAAGAAGGTTGCCCTTGTTGAAGATATGTAGTCTTTTAAAGACTCTAAGTTAGGGGCAGAGCATAAGGCACATATTCTTACAAAATACTCTGTATACTCTACAGGAATGTCTCTTAAAAGGTTCAATCCACAGTCTTGCTTAAGCAAGATAATAAAAGGCACGTTCATTATAAAGAAGGAATTTGGTATTAGTTGATGACCTAAGGGTTAATTGAAAATTAGTGCCATGTTTAAGCCAAAAGCTGAATGATGCCTGGATTAGAGTCGTCTAGCTTCTAGACTATAGCAAGCTGCTTACTTAGACATGTTGCCTCAGTAATAAAGACCAAGTTGGCTAAGCCTATAGCTTGTCTAGCATTGGGTGACCTTATAAGTAAGAGAATTGCTTCTTATATTAAGTTCTCTTCTGGCTAATATTTTTCCCCTGTATAGTAACTGAGGGCAGCCAAGAAGATACGAGCCTTGGAGTCTTAGACTAGCTTTTAGTTATTTGAGATCAACTCTGTAATTAAATAGAAGAGCCCTTGGTTCACTTAGGGTTCATTTGCCATCTCAAAGTGCTAAAGGAACGAAAAGAGTGATTGGGTGTTGCGGGCCATTATATCTTGAAGGATCTGTTCCATTTATTAATAATTTGATTATTTGAAACTTTCAAATTGCTTGACCAACATCTCATGGCCAATGATTGAGCCATAGTTAATAACCAGCTAAGGTAAGGGTCTTGGAGCTTGCATTGATTCACTTGCTAAGCTCACAGTAGTCTGGAACTCACTCACCTTCATTTCCTCATTTGAGAGGGAGTGGTTAAGATTTTCAGAGACTAGTGACTTGGTATCACTGCTGTTCTTGGCTTTCTTGCTTTTGTTATTGTTTATAAACTTTCTCACAACGTTCTTAAAATCCCATGTCTTTTAATAGCCTTTGAAATCCTCCTGCTACAACAGGAGACTCAAATCATAGTTGTTTAAATGTAGGAATTCCTTTGCTCTATTGATTTTGACGCTATCTTGGGCTCCCTTGTACTCAGCTTTAATGCCCTTCACTTTGCCGCCATCATCAATATTAGCCTTGGCTTCAAGATTTTCAAAAATCCGATCACCCTGGTCAAGAAGTTGAGCTAACTATTCATTTGAATTATCATTCCTTAACTCTAATATAGGTGCTTAGTAAAGGAAAAAAGCTTACCAGGGCTTCGTTCTCTATCTATAGGGGAAAAGACTCAGCAAGCTGATCCCGCTCTTGGGCTGGATTCATGGTATTTTTAAGTTTTGATTATAGTATTATATACTGGATTTTAAATTTAATAGGT
>ARYC01022227.1:0-10937 GCA_000711775.1 Oxytricha trifallax
AATCATAATTTGTAATCAAGCATTCTGAATTCATATTATCTCTGAAAAAAGTCTAAAAATTGTTTAAAATAAAAAAAAGCAAAGGTACAAAAAACTGGATCCAAAGAGTTTGGTACCTAGTAGAACACTACCCACTGGACAGACGAGCGCTATAAGCAGCGTGTTCATCTCAAAGGGGGTATTCTTTGGATTGCTCGTTACGTTATTGCATAGAACATGGTTTTTCATGTCTAGATTGGCGGCGAAAAACAAACTCTGAATCTACAAAGGTACACAAGCCCTTGGTGTCGGCATTACCAAACTCTTAGGGGAATATTTCTACGATTCAGGAGACACTGGTTAAACATTTTGATATTTGATCATAAAAGTTGATTGATCAAGTAAATTAATTATTATCGATTAAATCTTTGTATCTGATTTACAAAAATAGGGCAGGGGATTCTGTTTTTAGAGAGTATTTTTAACAAAACTAAATTCTTTTATTTTAATTTTTGTTTAATTTTAAATTTTATTAAAATTAACTTACTACTTCTTCAAGTAAGTTAATTCCCCATACTCCAATACCAATTGGACTGATATATAAATAAGTTTACTTATTTCTTTAAACTTATTTTTAAATTTAAGGGCGGTTTAAAGTTCAATTTAAGAACTAGTAAGGGCAATAAGGGAAACTCCAAGTTCCATTTTAATTTTAATTAAATTAAAATTATTTTTAATTTTTAATTTGAAAAATTTTAACATTTATGTTAAATTAAAGTTTAATTTGATTTTATAATTATACACTCATTATTTACTTGTAAATTTATATAATAATCGAATATTCGTAAAAATTGGAACTTAGCTTTTTAATTCAAAAATATTTTTCTATTTATCATTCAGCAATACTTTATCCATGTAAATTTGATTATCAAATAAATTTTAAGATTAAATAAGATATAATTTTTAGTATAATTTTCATTTTTTATTCCTTTATTTCCTTAATTTAAGCAAAATAATTTCAAATAACTCTTTATTGTAATTAAAAGTATTTATTTATATATAAATTTAAATCTAATTATATTATGTTTATAGCCAACTAAGTAAGCATGTTAAAATATTTTAATGTTCTAATTATAGATGATATTAATTTATTTGAAATTTATTTGATGAAATTTAAAACATTTTCTTATAAGAAATTTACTTAAAATTATATGATATTTTATTTAAATTTTATGTTGTTCGAATACAAATGAATAGTAAAGTTTGCTTATTAATTAAAAAGCTTTAATGGGAAATTTAACTTTAAGAAATCTTTATTTAACGAGATAAGTCTTATAATGAAAAGTTTGGCATAAGTTTTAAGTGAAAAATTCTCTTATATAAAAGATTTGAGTATTTTCAAATTTGATTTTGATTTTTCACTCTAATAAACCTTACTTACCACTTAAGATTCAATCTCCTTATATAGTCACAAGTCTTTTAGTGAGATAGATTCCAAAGCAGCAGTGAGCACATGATAGTAGCATCTTCTTACAAGATTCTGATTTATTCTACTAATATTCATGCCAAGCTCTTTCATAAAGGAAGCCCAATAACCTCTGTAAGGGTTAATTATTCATAACTTACTTTGATTAAGCTCTAGTATTCAAGGGATTTAAGTCTCTATTTTTAATCCAAGAGTACATAAGCTCTGCTGGAGCTAGCCTGTAATGATAAGGCCCAAGAAACATGAGCGGTAATTTGAGATTGTCATACTTTGCCATTACTTATTAAGATCTGTGATAGGGAGCGTTATCAATCATGATAACAGTATTCTTTCTCCACTCCAAATCTATATCATCTAATGTAAGTGCAAGCTTGCACAAGAAGTACATAAATGAGTGTTGATTAGTTCTTCCCCTATTCACAGTGTAGAACAACTCTCCAGTACTTGAGACTCCAATAATCAAGTTCATTTGACTAAGCCTCTAAGATTTTGTAACTCTATTCTTAACATAAGGAGCTGTCCAGCCTCTTCTTCTCTCATCAGTCTAGTGCAGTACTGATTCATCAATGTTAATAATTCTCTTGCCTTCACTTAGAAAGAGTATGAATTGTTAGGCTGCATACTAGCGTTGAAGCTTACTGCTGTTATTGTTATGAAGGTTCGTTATCTACTTGACTTACTTGTATGTCATCATTAGTTCATTCTTAAGGAACCTTCGAATCATCTACTTTGAACAGTGAAGCTGGATCTTTGACACTAAGCTTTTCTGTATATCTGATATTTAGATAGGCACTTAGTCATAAGTAAGCATATTCACTATATGAGTGCGGGCCCTGCTGTGCAGCTTCTTATACTTGCCTCTATTAACTTACTTAAGATTCCAAAAGTTTGCTTTTTTTAAGGGATTGTTAAGGTACCTTCTTAACTTATAGTATGAAATGCCAAGCCTCTTCATAATCTGCTAGCAGTTTAGCTTTTCAGACATCCTTAGTCTTTGAGATTCCTGAGCCAGCTTTAGCTCTTTTTGCTGCTGCTCCTTTTCTTTCCTCATGATCTTGAGTTATCTTCGAGGCACTATAGCTTAAAGCTAAGTATGCTATCCAAAGACTGGAAGTGAGTCTTTCATTTTATGGTTCTCTAATACCTTCTATTCTAATTCCTTCATATCAATTAAAGGGGCTCTTTCGAGCATACCTTAAGGTTCTAATTCTGATTAGGTATAGTCAGTGTAGATCTCAAGTGTGATCTGGCCAAGAGTCTATATTTAGTAGCCATCTAGTAACGATTCCTTAAATCCTCCTAGTTTACTTACTCTATAGGTTTCCTTAGGATCAATAATAAAGCCTTCGAAATTCAAAGATTCTAATGAATCTTCCAGATCATAGTAGTAGTTAAGCATCTCTCTTTTACTTACAGTCTCTATCTCAACATCAGCAACTGTAATGTTCCTTTAGTATAACATATTGGTTGTTATGTAATCTGCAGTATTGCTTTCATCATCTGTTTCACTACTTGAGCTTCGCTCACTATCTGAACTACTAGAGCTTTTATCTTCTTCCTCTTATTGGAAAAATTCAACCAGCTTAGACTATCTCTTTTTAGAACTTGATTCCATAAGTTCAGTGCTTAATTTCCTAATAATGGATTACTTTGGTGCTGGTAGGAAATCCGCATGCGGAAATCAGATCATGCTGAAGGCATTTCATAATAGTGAAAATGACTATCTCATTATAGTAACAGTGCTGTCTTCATGAGCCAATATTTGGCTATTTAAAACGGCTGATGGCACCCTCCTATTAGAATTTAATGAACCAAGCGTAACTTACTGGCATCAATGTTTAAGAACTAGCTTAGAAGTGCAAAAGCAAGAAAGAGCTCTACAACTTTCTCACCCAGGATTGTCGGGCCTTCTTACCCAAGCCTGATTCAACCAACATTTACTTCTTCAAGTCCATCATAAGAGCAAAGAAGGAGGTAAGCATCTCTCCTTAATTGTAACCGTCTTCATAGTACATCAGAAGAGAAGACGTCAAAGTGTCCGCAGTGCCTCACATAGAGGGACTTACAGTCCAGGACTTCCTCGATTATGCGAGAGACATCCCCAGACTACTCAACTTTCTCCCTGATGAGCGAGACTGGGTCCACTTAGACAGGCAATGGATCTGTGATTTGCTCTATACCTTAGACACCGACGGTGTCACCAACATGATTCACGATGCAATGCTTTAACGGAAAGAAAGGCTTGAGCAAAGCAGAGACCTAGTCATTGAAATGAGACCTGAATTTGTTGACGCACTCTCTAGATGCCTCAGCTTCAGCAGTGAGTTTACTCTCTTTACATTTCCTTTGTAGCCGAGAGAGGCAAAGCTGTGAATCTCATGAAGGACTCATCTAAAAGAAAGAGAACAAGAGATGAAATTGAAGAGGTGAAAGATTATGAGACAGCCTTGAAGTCAGACAGGCAGCTCTTTCTATAAGAAACTAAGAGGCTGAAGCAAGAGCATGATAACTTGGAAAGTGAAGTACTTGACTTACGCAAAATGAAGGAGCAAGTTATGCAAGACTTCGGCTCTCAGAATCTGGAAGAGCAGGTGCAGAACTTCAGCCTTTGACTTCTGCTGGTCTCTATTCTCATCCATTCTCTGAACACTACTAATAGAAAGAGTTAGAATATGGTGAATTCTTTTAGAAATTAAGCTTTAAAATCATCTTCTTTTTAACCCCTCTCTTTAGGGGTTCCTATGGTCTATATCACTTTTCAAGTTTCTCTTTTAATTTGAAGCCTTCTTCAACCAGGCTTCCATACTTTCTTCGACCTCTTCATGCTCCTTGTAAGTTTCACTAAAAGACTTGTCTCTGCAACTCCTCCTTACAAGTATAACTCACTTTTCAACTAAGTCCTTAATCTGCTCTGCCTTCTCATAAGCCTTCCTACTTCTCTTATTAGTCTATTTCTTTCCTTCCTTGCTCTTCGATCTTTCTCTGCCTGGCTCTTAAGTGATCTCCTCATATTGGCGCCTCACGCCGTTTTTGAAGATCTTCTCAACTTCACTAATAGGCTTGTCTTAGAGCACAGGGTTCTGGCTCATCTTCTCTACAATGAATTCTATGATAGAAGGTTAATAGAACCCTAATTTACTTTGAGTGTCTGGCTCTTCAGCCACAGCTTCAGTTTTCATTTCCTCTTCAAAAGCCTTCTTTGCTTCCTCGATATCCTTTTAGGCTCCTATGAAAGAACTTTCTACTTTTTCGACTATCTTCTCCACTATAGCCTTTACAACTGCAACTTAATGATCGATGGCTATAATCTATTCAGAAGGAACTTCGGGCTCCTTTGCTTGATGAATAATATCCATATCAATAGCTTCTTATTTGTCTTACAAATTAAATTATACTTCATTGAACTTTTTGTCTAATATAAGGTCGATCTCATTCTACTCTTCATAAAGAAGCTACTCAGCACTATCTTTGGAGTTGAGTCTATACAAAACTCTTTGCCATCTGCCCTTAGTATTAAGCCTTCCAATTCTTCCTATAATCTGCTCTTCAGACCTTTTAGAGAAGACATCTGCGATTATGAGGTAAGAACCTCCGTTCTAGTTGATTTCATCATTCGTCTGAATGTCAGTCCCTCTTCCATGAGCTTCATTCAGCAAGTATATTCCATATTCCTTTTTCGCATTCTTCATTAAGTATCTGCCTTCAATCATGGATTCGATATTGGCGGCTTGCCCTCTGCTTAAACTTGTGAAGTCGTAGCCCGATCTCAAAAGGCCTATCTCTATTGCATTATAGTTAGTCGAAGCCACTATTAGAACTGGGGAGTGGCTTAGCTGCTCTAATATAATTTCTTTGATCTTAGCCAAGTAATCACTCTAATTAGTGCACACAAACACATCCGGGTATTGAGTCTTTCTATTTCCCTAGAGTTTATCAAGAGTGGGAAATACGACAGGTGTAGCTTGAAAGCTAGCTTTAAACAGTTCTCTTCAGTAAAAGAGAGATTGCTTCCAGAAAATCCTATCACTTATGAGCTTGCTGAAAGTACTCAAGAGAGTTGATTATAGTATCAACAGAGCCATCAAACATAATCCAGTCGTACTCGTCCACTAATACGTAGCTTTGCTACCATACACTCACAGCCTTGCTGTTCTTTTGCATCTTCTTTAATTAGGGCTAAGTGTAGAAATAGATGCCAGTATCTTTGGCAAAGAAGTTTAGATTGCAATTAAGCTACATTGCTTTAATGACTCTCTAGTATCGTTTGAAGTCTCTTTGCACTAAGTGCTCATTCTTGCTGAGTATAAAGACTGATATTTAAGTTTTAAGAGCAATAAGGATTGCTAAAGCAATGCATATTAGGGTCTTCCCATTGCCAATACCAAAATGAATGAAGTGATTGCTCTTAAGGTTGTCACAGATATAGTTTAAACATAAGACCTGAGAGCAGTAGAATTTGAAGCCTAAATTTTACTCCAAAGTTTCTAATTCGGCACTTACTCTTAAGTTCCTCTGGAGACCTGCTATTGAATCTGGATGCTACTTGGTTATATAAGTTCTCATTCTTGATAGCTAAAGAAGGTCATTAACAGCCTTTTCAGAGAAGGCTTCCATAGTCCTTGGCAATTGCATTATTCTATCAAGGTCAGAGAAGCCACAGTTTAGACAGTTGTCAATAGTGTGAATGCTTAACTACACATTTTTCTCGACTTGCGCATTCACAATCAACTACTATACTTTCCTGATTTGCTCAATCTTCCCTACCCATTATTGATCTCTGCTTTGCAGTCTTGAAGCAAGGCCTTTCATAAAATGCACCATTGAGACTTTGTCGATGACTTCTTGCTTTTATAAGAAGGTTGCCCTTGTTGAAGATATGTAGTCTTTAAAGACTCTAAGTTAGGGGCAGAGCATAAGGCACATATTCTTACAAAGTACTCTGTATACTCTACAGGAATGTCTTTATAAGGTTCAATCCACAGTCTTGCTTAAGCAAGATAATAAAAGGCACGTTCATTATAAAGAAGGAATTTGGTATTAGTTTGAAGACCTAAGGGTCAATTGAAAAGTAGTGCCATGTTTAAGCCAAAAGCTGAATGATGCCTGGATTAGAATCGTTTAGCTTCTAGACTATAGCAAGCTGCTTACTTAGACATGTTGCCTCAGTAATAAAGACCAAGTTGGCTAAGCCTATAGCTTGTCTAGCATTGGGTGACCTTATAAGTAAGAGAATTGCTTCTTATATTAAGTTCTCTTCTGGCTAATATTTTTCCCCTGTATAGTAACTGAGGGCAGCCAAGAAGATACGAGCCTTGGAGTCTTAGACTAGCTTTTAGTTACTTGAGATCAACTCTGTAATTAAATAGAAGAGCCCTTGGTTCACTTAGGGTTCATTTGCCATCTCAAAGTGCTAAAGGAACGAAAAGAGTGATTGGGTGTTGCGGGCTATTATATCTTGAAGGATCTGTTCCTTTTATTAATAATTTGATTATTTGAAACTTTCAAAGTGCTTGACCAACATCTCATAGCCAATGATTGAGCCATAGTTAATAACCAGCTAAGGTAAGGGTCTCGGAGCTTGCATTGATTCACTTGCTAAGCTCACAGTAGTCTGGAACTCACTCACCTTCATTTCCTCGTTTGAGAGGGAGTGGTTAAGATTTTCAGAGACCAGTGACTTGGTATCACTGCTGTTCTTGGCTTTCTTGCTTTTGTTATTGTTTATAAACTTTCTCACAACGTTCTTAAAATCCCATGTCGTTTAATAGCCTTTGAAATCCTCCTGCTACAACAGGAGACTCAAATCATAGTTGTTTAAATGTAGGAATTCCTTTGCTCTATTGATTTTGCGCTATCTTGGGCTCCCTTGTACTCAGCTTTAATGCCCTTCACTTTGCCGCCCTCATCAATATTAGCCTTGGCTTCAAGATTTTCAAAAATCCGATCACCCTGCTCAAGAAGTTGAGCTAACTATTCATTTGAATTATCATTACTTAACTCTAATATAGGTGCTTAATAAAGGAAAAAAGCATACCAGGGCTTCGTTCTTCAATCTATAGAGGAAAAGACTCAGCAAGCTGATCCCGCTCTTGGGCTGGATTCATGGTATTTTAAGTTTTGATTATAGTAATATATACTGGATTTTTAAATTTAATAGGTGGATTATTAAAAAATACCACTAGATTCTTCAAATTTACTATAAGAAAAACCTCTCTCCTTCACATATCCAGTAGATTTAAAGAGCTACAGCCCGCAAACCAGTTCAAATGCATTGCTTATGTTAATACCAACATATAAAGGTGAAAAAAGTAGGCTTGCAAGAAATGGCGGACCCGCCATGGGTCTTTTGAGTGCTTTTCGGTCTGGCCTCATTGAAAATTGGCTTTTTGGAAAAATCGAAAAATCCAAGGGCCTAATGGCGAATTCAACCCTACACTGTTCATAACGTACATAAAACCAGTAGAAATGTGCAGTGAAAATAGAATGGAAAGCAAAGGCACTCGTTTTCGAAAATCGAGGTCATGTGAAGGGGTCCAGACTGGCTTTGGATTCTAGACTTCAGACTGGATTTTAGAACCTATAAGAGGGGGGTTTATACTAAAGTTGAATTTTTGCAAAAAGAAGTTGGGAAAGCGACTGGATTTTATGGACATATGGACTAAGTATAGAATAAGGAACACTTTCAACAATATATGATCACTAGAACACTCAAAATCCAATTAGCAGCATTCTTAAAGACTCTCATTCTAAGACTCTTGAATTGGCCCTCTCATAATAAGTTAAATTGTGAAGTTTGGAATTCGCTATTTATCGATATTAAATCATCACTATACCAACTTATAGATTCATCACGCATATATGTATTGGGGTTTATATATATATATATATATGTTAAAAGATGTAAGGTTCAAGCCCTTTTAAATTAGATGTTCAAGTGCTAGAAAATTTGTCTCCTCCTGTCTATTTCATCGATAAGTGAGGTCATAGGTGGTGATGGAAAGGCTTGGGCTATATCAATGAACCATATTCTCTGGTATTGTCTTGAGTTGATGTCTTGAATGAGTTGTGCAGTATTTTGTCCCATTTAATCCGTTGGTTGAAACTCTATTTAACTTTTATCAATAGTACTCCACAAATGGTTGGAGAAAAGTCTCATCCATGTTGCTTCAAATAATTTACTAGCTGCCGACAACATTGTTATTGGTCTAGTTTTTTAAATAGTTGGGGTTAAGCTATCTGTTTTTGATAGTAGCATTAGGCAGGCATCATTTATCCATAGTGGGGTTTACTTTTTAGTTGATCCAGACTTCTATGAGAGAGAGTAGTGGCAAAGCGTTGTGTTCAATCTGAGAAATCTATCACTTAAGTTGTCAGAACCTAATGCTTTATCGTTCGGGAAGTTTCTTAGGGAATCTGTGAACAGCTTATGCCTCTTAGTATGCTTGTAATAAGCAGTCCCCATTTAGAATTAGTCGAATTATTCTTTAAGGGGTTTATTTGGAAGTATTTAATAGTAGCATCCTGCATTTTGAAGTTCGAGGAATTATTTTGCTCTTACTTTGGATTGTTCTATAGTAAGATCTTATAGCTAAGAAACTATTTTTGCTGGTTTCACCCCTATAACTTTCTCAATAAATTTAGTAGCTTCGTTTGCATTTCCTTTTAGCCATAAATCTTTGATTTTTTATGTATTATCGTTAAGTGAGTTTTATTATGATTTTTTAGCAATTTTCACTTAAGGATTAATGGCTTTGTTATTGTACCAGTCTTATTCCAGTTCTAGTTATGATTCAACAAGTTATTTTGTTACACACTTTGTTTTGGGTGCTGTTAGTTGAAAATTGAAACTTTTTTAAATTGCAAAGTGGTCAGAAACTGACGGGAAAATGTGCGGACTGAAGTAACTTAAATGTTTGGATTCTATGAAATCTATTGCTGTTTGTGACATCACGCCAATTCTGGTTACTAAATATGTGTTTTAGAAATTTTCGGCCACGTTATTAAGGTCACCCGCTGCTTTGAATTTTGGATCTTAGAGTCTCTTCTCTATTTCTTCAATAAAAACCTTTTTGTATTTAATGAAATTAGAGATGTATAAGTTTGAAATTTTTAGGCCTACGCCAACAAGGTATAGATCCAGCGAAAGTGGAACTAAGTTTAGGAACTCTACTCTACCCAAAGCAGCTTTGATTAAAGTTATTGTACCATGTTGACCGTCTGATATTTTTGTTTCAGACGCGTAGATATTATATCCTGGGAAGTGCACTTTGGTATTTCTAGCTTCCTGCAGGCAAAGTATGTGAGGTTAGTGTCTTTTTATAATCTTCAGTAGAAAACTTATTGATTACACTGAAGACCCGCCTATATTCCACGAGATGATATTTAATCCGTCAATATTTTCGGAAATCATCGTTGTTTTATTAATTTAAGTTTTAAAATAATAATATATCAATTTACTATTTCCCTCATTTATATAACTGAAGCAACCAAATTATTTACGATTTTTTTGAAATAAAGTGAATTAAAATTATAAATAAATCAAATATATTAATAAATGAAAAAATGTCTGATCAGAGTGCTCTGTGTCGTTCAATATTAATGTAAGTTACAAAAAACATATCTAACTTTTTATTTTTACAGGGGTTGCACCTGATAAGACTGAGGGCATCAATGAAGAGGAAGTTCAGGAAGTCACACAGAGAATGGCAATAGTATATTAATATAATCATTAATACGATGAAGATGAGAATTAACAGGAAGATTAAGCGTTTTTTTAGATTTACTTATTATACTATTACTATTACTACTAATTCATTTTAATTTAAATTTCAGCTTATTTCAAATAAATTTTGATTAATATAAATCTATCTATGTTTATTAATTCTAACTTTCATCATGATTTTGTCAATATAGCCTAAGAATATGTATTAACATTAATTCCGCTCCATCAGTATGTATAAATTTGATTTATTTTCTTAACCCGTCTGCATTTAATCGAATATTTTATTTTGATTAGTCTTTAAAATATCGGAATCCGTAAAGTTAATCACTTTCTTAATACGATTGACAATCTTGTAAAAAAATTGATTATTTGTAATATGTTAACTATGAATTAAGCAGAGAATTTTATCTCAGGGAATAGGCGATTAATAAAACAAAACATTATAGATCTCTAAGTGAGCCCAGTATTTTATTGTCATGTAATTAATTAGAAAGTTTATATGATATTGCTAAAATTTTAAAAGTATCTTAGTCTTCAAAGGAAGGTAGTATCCTTTCAAATCCAAGGTTAAAAATAAGTAAAAACATATAATTGCAAGATATTTGTAAAGTAACATGATATATACATGTAATTTGAAATTTGTTTTAGTTATTAACAATAAATATCACATCCAAAACGCAACTTAAACAATAAATCTATATACTCACTGTCATAAACTGACCCCAAACCTCGCATATACTCACTTAAAAT
>ARYC01022228.1:0-22629 GCA_000711775.1 Oxytricha trifallax
GGGTCAAATCGTCCATTTTTTGATTTTTTTAATTTCGCTGAGGAGCCGAACCTTTCCCCGGAAAAACTCAACTTGCAATTTATATTTTACAAAATCTCCCGAGATAATCTTATCCAGTCATTTTGACCTGGCTGAACACGAATATAAAATCAAAATTGATTTATCTTAAAAACGCGCAAAGATATAGGCATTTGAAGTTTTATTATAGGAATTGATGAGTTAGTATGTTAAACATTGATTTTTAAGTTTTCAAGGCAATGGGTTTGGGTAACTGAAATTCATGAGGTGACCTGGCATTAAGCAAATCCACTAAATTTGGGCTCCTGATTAAGACTGTAACATCAGAACACAAGATACAGCGCGGCATTAAGCAAAAGTATTGGAGTGGTGAAATTGTCGATTTATTACTTTATTTAAATTTATTTAAATATTTTTAAAGTAAAATTGAACTGACGAGATAACGACTCCAGTGATAAGATGCTAATTTTATCAATTTTCATTTCTTATAAACTCCCGAAAATAATGATTCTGGTAAATTAGACCTCGCTGAGCACGAATACAAAATCAGAATTGATTTTATTTCAAAACGCAGAAAGTTAAAACTATTTGAAGTTCATCTGATCGTATTAATACGAATGTGATTTTATTGATTTTTCTATATTAATTCTTTTGAAAAATAGTATGAATTAATTTAATTGAGTACTAAACAATTTTAAAAACGATATTAAAGTATTAAATAGAATAGCCAAAATTATCAATTCAAATTATTACGAACTCGCTGAACACGAATATAAAATCAGAATTGATTTATCTTCAAAACGCGCAAAGATAAAGGCATTTGAAGTTTTATTATAGGAATTGATGAGTTAGTATGTTAAGCATTGATTTTTAGGGTTTTCATGGCAACGGGAGAGGGTCACGGAAATTATTGAGGTCATCTGCAATCAAGCAAATCCACTAAATTTGGGCTTCTGAACAAGAGTGTGACACCGGAACATCAGATATATAGTCATTTTCAAAAGTTAAAGGGGGGTCAAATCGTCCATTTTTTGATTTTTTTAATTTCGCTGAGGAGCCGAACCTTTCCCCGGAAAAACTCAACTTGCAATTTATATTTTACAAAATCTCCCGAGATAATCTTATCCAGTCATTTTGACCTGGCTGAACACGAATATAAAATCAAAATTGATTTATCTTAAAAACGCGCAAAGATATAGGCATTTGAAGTTTTATTATAGGTCTTGATGTGAGTGAGTATGTTAAAAATAGATTTTTTAAGTTTTCAAGGCAATGGGTTTGGGTAACTGAAATTCATGAGGTGACCTGGCATTAAGCAAATCCACTAAATTTGGGCTCCTGATTAAGACTGTAACATCAGAACACAAGATACAGGGCATAGGCCAAATTATGGAGTGGGTGAAATTGTCGATTTATTACTTTATTTAAATTTATTTAAATATTTTTAAAGTAAAATTGAACTGACGAGATAACGACTCCAGTGATAAGATGCTAATTTTAATCAATTTTCATTTCTTATAAACTCCCGAAAATAATGATTCTGGTAAATTAGACCTCGCTGAGCACGAATACAAAATCAGAATTGATTTTATTTCAAAACGCAGAAAGTTAAAACTATTTGAAGTTCATCTGATCGTATTAATACGAATGTGATTTTATTGATTTTTCTATATTAATTCTTTTGAAAAATAGTATGAATTAATTTAATTGAGTACTAAACAATTTTAAAAACGATATTAAAGTATTAAATAGAATAGCCAAAATTATCAATTCAAATTATTACGAACTCGCTGAACACGAATATAAAATCAGAATTGATTTATCTTCAAAACGCGCAAAGATAAAGGCATTTGAAGTTTTATTATAGGAATTGATGAGTTAGTATGTTAAGCATTGATTTTTAGGGTTTTCATGGCAACGGGAGAGGGTCACGGAAATTCATGAGATGACCTGGAATTAAGCAAATCCACTAAATTTGGGCTTCTGAACAAGAGTGTGACACCGGAACACCAGATATAAAGTCATTTTCAAAAGTTAAAGGGGGGTCAAATCGTCCATTTTTTGATTTTTTAAATTTCGCCCAGGAGCCGAACCTTTCCCCGGAAAAACTCAACTTGCAATTTATATTTTACAAAAACTCCCGAGATAATCTTATCCAGTAATTTAGACCTCGCTGAACACGAATATAAAATCAAAAATGATTTATCTTAAAAACGCGCAAAGATACAGGCATTTGAAGTTTTAATTTAAGAACTGATGAGTGAGTATGTTAAACATCGATTTT
The DNA here is from genome assembly GCA_000711775.1 of Oxytricha trifallax. Lineage (NCBI taxonomy): Eukaryota > Ciliophora > Spirotrichea > Sporadotrichida > Oxytrichidae > Oxytricha > Oxytricha trifallax. The sequence goes on from ARYC01022228.1 coordinate 2,303, forward strand.
TAGGGTTTTCAAGGCAGCGGGAGAGGGTCAAGGAAATTCAAGAGGTGACTTGGAATTAAGCAAATCCACTTAATTTGGGCTCCTGATTAAGACTGAAATACCAGAACACAAGATACAGGGGCATTAGCAAAAGTTATGGAGAGGTGAAATTGTCGATTTATTACTTTATTTAAATTTATTTAAATTTTTTTAAAGTAAAATTGAACTGACGAGATAACGACTCCTGTGATAAGATGCTAATTTTATCAATTTTCAAATCTTATAAACTCCCGAAAATAATGAATCTGGTAAATTAGACCTCGCTGAGCACGAATACAAAATTAGAATTGATTTTACTTCAAAACGCACAAAGATAAAACTATTTGAAGCTCGTCTGATCGTATTTATAAGAATGTGATCTTATTGATTTTTCTATATTAATTCTTTTGAAAAATAGTATGAATTAATTTAATTGAGTACTAAATAATTTAAAAAACTATATTTAAGTGTTAAAAATAATAGCCAAAAATATCAATTCAAAATATTACGAACTCGCTGAACACGAATATAAAATCAGAATTGATTTATCTTCAAAACGCGCAAAGATAAAGGCATTTGAAATTTTATTATAGGAATTGATGAGTTAGTATGTTAAACATTGATTTTTAGGGTTTTCATGACAACGGGAGAGGGTCACGGAAATTATTGAGGTCATCTGCAATCAAGCAAATCCACTAAATTTGGGCTTCTGAACAAGAGTGTGACACCGGAACATCAGATATATAGTCATTTTCAAAAGTTAAAGGGGGGTCAAATCGTCCATTTTTTGATTTTTTTAATTTCGCTGAGGAGCCGAACCTTTCCCCGGAAAAACTCAACTTGCAATTTATATTTTACAAAATCTCCCGAGATAATCTTATCCAGTCATTTTGACCTGGCTGAACACGAATATAAAATCAAAATTGATTTATCTTAAAAACGCGCCAAAGATACAGGCATTTGAAGTTTTATTTTAAGAACTGATGAGTGAGTATGTTAAACATCGATTTTTAGGGTTTTCAAGGCAGCGGGAGAGGGTCAAGGAAATTCAAGAGGTGACTTGGAATTAAGCAAATCCACTTAATTTGGGCTCCTGATTAAGACTGAAATACCAGAACACAAGATACAGGGGCATTAGCAAAAGTTATGGAGAGGTGAAATTGTCGATTTATTACTTTATTTAAATTTATTTAAATTTTTTTAAAGTAAAATTGAACTGACGAGATAACGACTCCTGTGATAAGATGCTAATTTTATCAATTTTCAAATCTTATAAACTCCCGAAAATAATGAATCTGGTAAATTAGACCTCGCTGAGCACGAATACAAAATTAGAATTGATTTTACTTCAAAACGCACAAAGATAAAACTATTTGAAGCTCGTCTGATCGTATTTATAAGAATGTGATCTTATTGATTTTTCTATATTAATTCTTTTGAAAAATAGTATGAATTAATTTAATTGAGTACTAAATAATTTAAAAAACTATATTTAAGTGTTAAAAATAATTTAGCCAAGAAATATCAATTCAAGTTATTTCGACCTCGCTGAACACGAATATAAAATCAGAATTGATTTATCTTCAAAACGCGCAAAGATATAGGCATTTGAAGTTTTATTATAGGAATTGATGAGTTAGTATGTTAAACATTGATTTTTAGGGTTTTCATGGCAACGGGAGAGGGTCACGGAAATTATTGAGGTCATCTGCAATCAAGCAAATCCACTAAATTTGGGCTTCTGAACAAGAGTGTGACACCGGAACATCAGATATATAGTCATTTTCAAAAGTTAAAGGGGGGTCAAATCGTCCATTTTTTGATTTTTTTAATTTCGCTGAGGAGCCGAACCTTTCCCCGGAAAAACTCAACTTGCAATTTATATTTTACAAAATCTCCCGAGATAATCTTATCCAGTCATTTTGACCTGGCTGAACACGAATATAAAATCAAAATTGATTTATCTTAAAAACGCGCAAAGATACAGGCATTTGAAGTTTTATTTTAAGAACTGATGAGTGAGTATGTTAAACATCGATTTTTAGGGTTTTCAAGGCAGCGGGAGAGGGTCAAGGAAATTCAAGAGGTGACTTGGAATTAAGCAAATCCACTTAATTTGGGCTCCTGATTAAGACTGAAATACCAGAACACAAGATACAGGGGCATTAGCAAAAGTTATGGAGAGGTGAAATTGTCGATTTATTACTTTATTTAAATTTATTTAAATTTTTTTAAAGTAAAATTGAACTGACGAGATAACGACTCCTGTGATAAGATGCTAATTTTATCAATTTTCAAATCTTATAAACTCCCGAAAATAATGAATCTGGTAAATTAGACCTCGCTGAGCACGAATACAAAATTAGAATTGATTTTACTTCAAAACGCACAAAGATAAAACTATTTGAAGCTCGTCTGATCGTATTTATAAGAATGTGATCTTATTGATTTTTCTATATTAATTCTTTTGAAAAATAGTATGAATTAATTTAATTGAGTACTAAATAATTTAAAAAACTATATTTAAGTGTTAAAAATAATTTAGCCAAGAAATATCAATTCAAGTTATTTCGACCTCGCTGAACACGAATATAAAATCAGAATTGATTTATCTTCAAAACGCGCAAAGATAAAGGCATTTGAAGTTTTATTATAGGAATTGATGAGTTAGTATGTTAAGCATTGATTTTTAGGGTTTTCATGGCAACGGGAGAGGGTCACGGAAATTATTGAGGTCATCTGCAATCAAGCAAATCCACTAAATTTGGGCTTCTGAACAAGAGTGTGACACCGGAACATCAGATATATAGTCATTTTCAAAAGTTAAAGGGGGGTCAAATCGTCCATTTTTTGATTTTTTTAATTTCGCTGAGGAGCCGAACCTTTCCCCGGAAAAACTCAACTTGCAATTTATATTTTACAAAATCTCCCGAGATAATCTTATCCAGTCATTTTGACCTGGCTGAACACGAATATAAAATCAAAATTGATTTATCTTAAAAACGCGCAAGATACAGGCATTTGAAGTTTTATTTTAAGAACTGATGAGTGAGTATGTTAAACATCGATTTTTAGGGTTTTCAAGGCAGCGGGAGAGGGTCAAGGAAATTCAAGAGGTGACTTGGAATTAAGCAAATCCACTTAATTTGGGCTCCTGATTAAGACTGAAATACCAGAACACAAGATACAGGGGCATTAGCAAAAGTTATGGAGAGGTGAAATTGTCGATTTATTACTTTATTTAAATTTATTTAAATTTTTTTAAAGTAAAATTGAACTGACGAGATAACGACTCCTGTGATAAGATGCTAATTTTATCAATTTTCAAATCTTATAAACTCCCGAAAATAATGAATCTGGTAAATTAGACCTCGCTGAGCACGAATACAAAATTAGAATTGATTTTACTTCAAAACGCACAAAGATAAAACTATTTGAAGCTCGTCTGATCGTATTTATAAGAATGTGATCTTATTGATTTTTCTATATTAATTCTTTTGAAAAATAGTATGAATTAATTTAATTGAGTACTAAATAATTTAAAAAACTATATTTAAGTGTTAAAAATAATTTAGCCAAGAAATATCAATTCAAGTTATTTCGACCTCGCTGAACACGAATATAAAATCAGAATTGATTTATCTTCAAAACGCGCAAAGATAAAGGCATTTGAAGTTTTATTATAGGAATTGATGAGTTAGTATGTTAAGCATTGATTTTTAGGGTTTTCATGGCAACGGGAGAGGGTCACGGAAATTATTGAGGTCATCTGCAATCAAGCAAATCCACTAAATTTGGGCTTCTGAACAAGAGTGTGACACCGGAACATCAGATATATAGTCATTTTCAAAAGTTAAAGGGGGGTCAAATCGTCCATTTTTTGATTTTTTTAATTTCGCTGAGGAGCCGAACCTTTCCCCGGAAAAACTCAACTTGCAATTTATATTTTACAAAATCTCCCGAGATAATCTTATCCAGTCATTTTGACCTGGCTGAACACGAATATAAAATCAAAATTGATTTATCTTAAAAACGCGCAAAGATACAGGCATTTGAAGTTTTATTTTAGGAATTGATGAGTGAGTATGTTAAACATTGATTTTTTAAGTTTTCAAGGCAGCGGGAGAGGGTCAAGGAAATTCATGAGGTGACCTGGAATTAAGCAAATCCACTAAATTTGGGCTCCTGATTAAGACTGTAACACCAGAACACAAGATACAGGGGCATTAGCAAAAGTTATGGAGTGGTGAAATTGTCGATTTATTACTTTATTTAAATTTATTTAAATATTTTTAAAGTAAAATTGAACTGACGAGATAACGACTCCAGTGATAAGATGCTAATTTTATCAATTTTCATTTCTTATAAACTCCCGAAAATAATGATTCTGGTAAATTAGACCTCGCTGAGCACGAATACAAAATCAGAATTGATTTTACTTCAAAACGCAGAAAGTGTAAAACTATTTGAAGTTCGTCTGATCGTATTAATAAGAATGTGATCTTATTGATTTTTCTATATTAATTCTTTTGAAAAATAGTATGAATTAATTTAATTGAGTACTAAACAATTTTAAAAACGATATTAAAGTGTTAAATAGAATAGCCAAAATTATCAATTCAAATTATTTCGAACTCGCTGAACACGAATATAAAATCAGAATTGATTCATCTTCAAAACGCGCAAAGATATAGGCATTTGAAGTTTTATTATAGGAATTGATGAGTTAGTATGTTAAACATTGATTTTTAGGGTTTTCATGGCAACGGGAGAGGGTCACGGAAATTATTGAGGTCATCTGCAATCAAGCAAATCCACTAAATTTGGGCTTCTGAACAAGAGTGTGACACCGGAACATCAGATATATAGTCATTTTCAAAAGTTAAAGGGGGGTCAAATCGTCCATTTTTTGATTTTTTTAATTTCGCTGAGGAGCCGAACCTTTCCCCGGAAAAACTCAACTTGCAATTTATATTTTACAAAATCTCCCGAGATAATCTTATCCAGTCATTTTGACCTGGCTGAACACGAATATAAAATCAAAATTGATTTATCTTAAAAACGCGCAAAGATACAGGCATTTGAAGTTTTATTTTAAGAACTGATGAGTGAGTATGTTAAACATCGATTTTTAGGGTTTTCAAGGCAGCGGGAGAGGGTCAAGGAAATTCAAGAGGTGACTTGGAATTAAGCAAATCCACTTAATTTGGGCTCCTGATTAAGACTGAAATACCAGAACACAAGATACAGGGGCATTAGCAAAAGTTATGGAGAGGTGAAATTGTCGATTTATTACTTTATTTAAATTTATTTAAATTTTTTTAAAGTAAAATTGAACTGACGAGATAACGACTCCTGTGATAAGATGCTAATTTTATCAATTTTCAAATCTTATAAACTCCCGAAAATAATGAATCTGGTAAATTAGACCTCGCTGAGCACGAATACAAAATTAGAATTGATTTTACTTCAAAACGCACAAAGATAAAACTATTTGAAGCTCGTCTGATCGTATTTATAAGAATGTGATCTTATTGATTTTTCTATATTAATTCTTTTGAAAAATAGTATGAATTAATTTAATTGAGTACTAAATAATTTAAAAAACTATATTTAAGTGTTAAAAATAATTTAGCCAAGAAATATCAATTCAAGTTATTTCGACCTCGCTGAACACGAATATAAAATCAGAATTGATTCATCTTCAAAACGCGCAAAGATATAGGCATTTGAAGTTTTATTATAGGAATTGATGAGTTAGTATGTTAAACATCGATTTTTAGGGGTTTCGTGGCAGCGGGAGAGGGTCACGGAAATTATTGAGGTCATCTGCAATCAAGCAAATCCACTAAATTTGGGCTCCTGATCAAGAGTGTGACACCGGAACATCAGATATATAGTCATTTTCAAAAGTTAAAGGGGGGTCAAATCGTCCATTTTTTGATTTTTTTAATTTCGCTGAGGAGCCGAACCTTTCCCCGGAAAAACTCAACTTGCAATTTATATTTTACAAAATCTCCCGAGATAATCTTATCCAGTCATTTTGACCTGGCTGAACACGAATATAAAATCAAAATTGATTTATCTTAAAAACGCGCAAAGATACAGGCATTTGAAGTTTTATTTTAAGAACTGATGAGTGAGTATGTTAAACATCGATTTTTAGGGTTTTCAAGGCAGCGGGAGAGGGTCAAGGAAATTCAAGAGGTGACTTGGAATTAAGCAAATCCACTTAATTTGGGCTCCTGATTAAGACTGAAATACCAGAACACAAGATACAGGGGCATTAGCAAAAGTTATGGAGAGGTGAAATTGTCGATTTATTACTTTATTTAAATTTATTTAAATTTTTTTAAAGTAAAATTGAACTGACGAGATAACGACTCCTGTGATAAGATGCTAATTTTATCAATTTTCAAATCTTATAAACTCCCGAAAATAATGAATCTGGTAAATTAGACCTCGCTGAGCACGAATACAAAATTAGAATTGATTTTACTTCAAAACGCACAAAGATAAAACTATTTGAAGCTCGTCTGATCGTATTTATAAGAATGTGATCTTATTGATTTTTCTATATTAATTCTTTTGAAAAATAGTATGAATTAATTTAATTGAGTACTAAATAATTTAAAAAACTATATTTAAGTGTTAAAAATAATTTAGCCAAGAAATATCAATTCAAGTTATTTCGACCTCGCTGAACACGAATATAAAATCAGAATTGATTTATCTTCAAAACGCGCAAAGATATAGGGATTTGAAATTTTATTATAGGAATTGATGAGTTAGTATGTTAAACATTGATTTTTAGGGTTTTCATGACAACGGGAGAGGGTCACGGAAATTATTGAGGTCATCTGCAATCAAGCAAATCCACTAAATTTGGGCTTCTGAACAAGAGTGTGACACCGGAACATCAGATATATAGTCATTTTCAAAAGTTAAAGGGGGGTCAAATCGTCCATTTTTTGATTTTTTTAATTTCGCTGAGGAGCCGAACCTTTCCCCGGAAAAACTCAACTTGCAATTTATATTTTACAAAATCTCCCGAGATAATCTTATCCAGTCATTTTGACCTGGCTGAACACGAATATAAAATCAAAATTGATTTATCTTAAAAACGCGCAAAGATACAGGCATTTGAAGTTTTATTTTAAGAACTGATGAGTGAGTATGTTAAACATCGATTTTTAGGGTTTTCAAGGCAGCGGGAGAGGGTCAAGGAAATTCAAGAGGTGACTTGGAATTAAGCAAATCCACTTAATTTGGGCTCCTGATTAAGACTGAAATACCAGAACACAAGATACAGGGGCATTAGCAAAAGTTATGGAGAGGTGAAATTGTCGATTTATTACTTTATTTAAATTTATTTAAATTTTTTTAAAGTAAAATTGAACTGACGAGATAACGACTCCTGTGATAAGATGCTAATTTTATCAATTTTCAAATCTTATAAACTCCCGAAAATAATGAATCTGGTAAATTAGACCTCGCTGAGCACGAATACAAAATTAGAATTGATTTTACTTCAAAACGCACAAAGATAAAACTATTTGAAGCTCGTCTGATCGTATTTATAAGAATGTGATCTTATTGATTTTTCTATATTAATTCTTTTGAAAAATAGTATGAATTAATTTAATTGAGTACTAAATAATTTAAAAAACTATATTTAAGTGTTAAAAATAATTTAGCCAAGAAATATCAATTCAAGTTATTTCGACCTCGCTGAACACGAATATAAAATCAGAATTGATTTATCTTCAAAACGCGCAAAGATATAGGGATTTGAAATTTTATTATAGGAATTGATGAGTTAGTATGTTAAACATTGATTTTTAGGGTTTTCATGACAACGGGAGAGGGTCACGGAAATTATTGAGGTCATCTGCAATCAAGCAAATCCACTAAATTTGGGCTTCTGAACAAGAGTGTGACACGGAACATCAGATATATAGTCATTTTCAAAAGTTAAAGGGGGGTCAAATCGTCCATTTTTTGATTTTTTTAATTTCGCTGAGGAGCCGAACCTTTCCCCGGAAAAACTCAACTTGCAATTTATATTTTACAAAATCTCCCGAGATAATCTTATCCAGTCATTTTGACCTGGCTGAACACGAATATAAAATCAAAATTGATTTATCTTAAAAACGCGCAAAGATACAGGCATTTGAAGTTTTATTTTAGGAATTGATGAGTGAGTATGTTAAACATTGATTTTTTAAGTTTTCAAGGCAATGGGTTTGGGTAACTGAAATTCATGAGGTGACCTGGCATTAAGCAAATCCACTAAATTTGGGCTCCTGATTAAGACTGTAACATCAGAACACAAGATACAGGGGCATTAGCAAAAGTTATGGAGTGGTGAAATTGTCGATTTATTACTTTATTTAAATTTATTTAAATATTTTTAAAGTAAAATTGAACTGACGAGATAACGACTCCAGTGATAAGATGCTAATTTTATCAATTTTCATTTCTTATAAACTCCCGAAAATAATGATTCTGGTAAATTAGACCTCGCTGAGCACGAATACAAAATCAGAATTGATTTTATTTCAAAACGCAGAAAGTTAAAACTATTTGAAGTTCATCTGATCGTATTAATACGAATGTGATTTTATTGATTTTTCTATATTAATTCTTTTGAAAAATAGTATGAATTAATTTAATTGAGTACTAAACAATTTTAAAAACGATATTAAAGTATTAAATAGAATAGCCAAAATTATCAATTCAAATTATTACGAACTCGCTGAACACGAATATAAAATCAGAATTGATTTATCTTCAAAACGCGCAAAGATAAAGGCATTTGAAGTTTTATTATAGGAATTGATGAGTTAGTATGTTAAGCATTGATTTTTAGGGTTTTCATGGCAACGGGAGAGGGTCACGGAAATTATTGAGGTCATCTGCAATCAAGCAAATCCACTAAATTTGGGCTTCTGAACAAGAGTGTGTTATCGGAACATCAGATATATAGTCATTTTCAAAAGTTAAAGGGGGGTCAAATCGTCCATTTTTTGATTTTTTTAATTTCGCTGAGGAGCCGAACCTTTCCCCGGAAAAACTCAACTTGCAATTTATATTTTACAAAATCTCCCGAGATAATCTTATCCAGTCATTTTGACCTGGCTGAACACGAATATAAAATCAAAATTGATTTATCTTAAAAACGCGCAAAGATACAGGCATTTGAAGTTTTATTATAAGAACTGATGAGTGAGTATGTTAAACATCGATTTTTAGCGTTTTCAAGGCAGCGGGAAAGGGTCAAGGAAATTCAAGAGGTGACCTGGAATTAAGCAAATCCACTAAATTTGGGCTCCTGATCAAGACTGAAACACCAGAACACAAGATACAGGGGCTTAGCAAAAGTTATGGAGGGTGAAATTGTCGATTTATTACTTTATTTAAATTTATTTAAATATTTTTAAAGTAAAATTGAACTGACGAGATAACGACTCCAGTGATAAGATGCTAATTTTATCAATTTTCAAATCTTATAAACTCCCGAAAATAATGAATCTGGTAAATTAGACCTCGCTGAGCACGAATACAAAATCAGAATTGATTTTACTTAAAAACGCAGAAGTTAAAACTATTTGAAGTTCGTCTGATCGTATTAATAAGAGTGTGATCTTATTGATTTTTCTATATTAATTCTTTTGAAAAATAGTATGAATTAATTAAATTGAGTACTAAACAATTTTAAAAACGATATTAAAGTGTTAAATAGAATAGCCAAAATTATCAATTCAAGTTATTTTGACCTCGCTGAACACGAATATAAAATCAGAATTGATTTATCTTCAAAACGCGCAAAGATATAGGGATTTGAAATTTTATTATAGGAATTGATGAGTTAGTATGTTAAACATTGATTTTTAGGGTTTTCATGACAACGGGAGAGGGTCACGGAAATTATTGAGGTCATCTGCAATCAAGCAAATCCACTAAATTTGGGCTTCTGAACAAGAGTGTGACACCGGAACATCAGATATATAGTCATTTTCAAAAGTTAAAGGGGGGTCAAATCGTCCATTTTTTGATTTTTTTAATTTCGCTGAGGAGCCGAACCTTTCCCCGGAAAAACTCAACTTGCAATTTATATTTTACAAAATCTCCCGAGATAATCTTATCCAGTCATTTTGACCTGGCTGAACACGAATATAAAATCAAAATTGATTTATCTTAAAAACGCGCAAAGATATAGGCATTTGAAGTTTTAATTTAGGTCTTGATGTGAGTGAGTATGTTAAAAATAGATTTTTAAGTTTTCAAGGTAGCAGGAGAGGGTCAAGGAAATTCTTGAGATGACCTTGAATTAAGCAAATCCACTAAATTCTTGCTCCTGATTAAGACTGTAACACCAGAACACAAGATTCAGGGGCATTAGCAAAAGTTATGGAATGGTGAAATTGTCGATTTATTACTTTATTTAAATTTATTTAAATATTTTTAAAGTAAAATTGAACTGACGAGATAACGACTCCAGTGATAAGATGCTAATTTTATTAATTTTCATTTCTTATAAACTCCCTAAAATAATGATTCTGGTAAATTAGACCTCGCTGAGCACGAATACAAAATCAGAATTGATTTTACTTAAAAACGCAGAAAGTTAAAACTATTTGAAGTTCGTCTGATCGTATTAATAAGAGTGTGATCTTATTGATTTTTCTATATTAATTCTTTTGAAAAATAGTATGAATTAATTTAATTGAGTACTAAACAATTTTAAAAACGATATTAAAGTGTTTAAAAGAATAGCCAAAATTTTTAATTCAAATTATTTCGAACTCGCTGAACACGAATATAAAATCAGAATTGATTCATCTTCAAAACGCGCAAAGATATAGGCATTTGAAGTTTTATTATAGGAATTGATGAGTTAGTATGTTAAACATCGATTTTTAGGGGTTTCGTGGCAGCGGGAGAGGGTCACGGAAATTATTGAGGTCATCTGCAATCAAGCAAATCCACTAAATTTGGGCTCCTGATCAAGAGTGTGACACCGGAACACCAGATATAAAGTCATTTTCAAAAGTTAAAGGGGGGTCAATTTGTCCATTTTTTGATTTTTTATATTTCGCCCAGGAGCCGAACCTTTCCCCGGCAAAACTCAACTTGCAATTTATATTTTTCAAAAACTCCCGAGATAATCTTTTCCAGTAATTTAGACCTCGCTGAACACGAATATAAAATCAGAAATGATTTATCTTCAAAGCGCGCAAAGATACAGACATTGGAAGTTTTAATTTAGGAATTTTTGAGTGAGTATAATAAGCATAGATTTTTAGGGTTTTCAAGGCAACGGGAGAAGGTTACGTAAATTCATGTCGTGATCTGGAATTAAGTAAATCCACTAAATTTGGGCTCCTATAAAAGATTGCAACTCCAGAACACAAGATACAGGGGCATTTGCAAAAGTTATGGAGGAGTCAAATTGTGATTTAATAAATTTATTTAAATTTATTTAAATATTTTTAAAGTAAAATTGAACTGACGAGATAACGACTCCAGTGATAAGATGCTAATTTTATCAATTTTCATTTCTTATAAACTCCCGAAAATAATGATTCTGGTAAATTAGACCTCGCTGAGCACGAATACAAAATCAGAATTGATTTTATTTCAAAACGCAGAAAGTTAAAACTATTTGAAGTTCATCTGATCGTATTAATACGAATGTGATTTTATTGATTTTTCTATATTAATTCTTTTGAAAAATAGTATGAATTAATTTAATTGAGTACTAAACAATTTTAAAAACGATATTAAAGTATTAAATAGAATAGCCAAAATTATCAATTCAAATTATTACGAACTCGCTGAACACGAATATAAAATCAGAATTGATTTATCTTCAAAACGCGCAAAGATAAAGGCATTTGAAGTTTTATTATAGGAATTGATGAGTTAGTATGTTAAGCATTGATTTTTAGGGTTTTCATGGCAACGGGAGAGGGTCACGGAAATTATTGAGGTCATCTGCAATCAAGCAAATCCACTAAATTTGGGCTTCTGAACAAGAGTGTGTTATCGGAACATCAGATATATAGTCATTTTCAAAAGTTAAAGGGGGGTCAAATCGTCCATTTTTTGATTTTTTTAATTTCGCTGAGGAGCCGAACCTTTCCCCGGAAAAACTCAACTTGCAATTTATATTTTACAAAATCTCCCGAGATAATCTTATCCAGTCATTTTGACCTGGCTGAACACGAATATAAAATCAAAATTGATTTATCTTAAAAACGCGCAAAGATATAGGCATTTGAAGTTTTATTATAGGAATTGATGAGTTAGTATGTAAACATCGATTTTTATCGTTTTCAAGGCAGCGGGAAAGGGTCAAGGAAATTCATGAGGTGACCTGGAATTAAGCAAATCCACTAAATTTGGGCTCCTGATCAAGAGTGTAATTCCAGAACACAAGATATAGAGGCATTTGCAAGAGTTATGGAGTGGTCAAATTTTAGATTTCTCACTTTATTTAAAATTTTCATATTTTATTAAGTAAAATTGAAGTGACGAGATAATGAACTCATTGATGAGATGCGATGTTATCCAATTTTCATTTCCCAAGAACTCCCGAATATAATGAATCTGGTCAATTCGACCTTGCTGAACACGAATACAAAATTAGAATTGATTTATCTTCATAACTTGCAAAGTTAACACTACTTGAAGGTCGTACGATCGTATTAATAAGAGAGTGAATTTAGTGACTTCAATTATAATTCTTTTGAAAAATAGTATAAATTAATTAAATTCAGTACGCGACAATTTCAAAAAGGATTTTAAAGTGTTAAATAGAATAGCCAAAATTATCAATTCAAATTATTTCGAACTCACTGAACACGAATATAAAATCAGAATTGATTAATCTTCAAAACGCGCAAAGATATAGGCATTTGAAGTTTAATTATAGGAATTGATGAGTTAGTATTTAAACATTGATTTTTAGGGTTTTCATGGCAACGGGAGAGTGTCACGGAAATTATTGAGGTCATCTGCAATCAAGCAAATCCACTAAATTTGGGCTTCTGAACAAGAGTGTGACACCGGAACATCAGATATATAGTCATTTTCAAAAGTTAAAGGGGGGTCAAATCGTCCATTTTTTGATTTTTTTAATTTCGCTGAGGAGCCGAACCTTTCCCCGGAAAAACTCAACTTGCAATTTATATTTTACAAAATCTCCCGAGATAATCTTATCCAGTCATTTTGACCTGGCTGAACACGAATATAAAATCAAAATTGATTTATCTTAAAAACGCGCAAATATACAGACATTGGAAGTTTTAATTTATAAATTGTTGAGTGAGTATAATAAGCATAGATTTTTAGGGTTTTCAAGGCAAAGGGAGTAGGTTACGTAAATTCATGACGCGATCTGGAATTAAGCAAATCCACTAAATTTGGGCTGCTGAAAAAGAGCGTGACACCGGAACACAAGATACAGGGGCATTAGAAAAAGTTATGGAGAGGTCAAATTGTGATTTATCAATTTATTTAAATTTATTTAAATATTTTTAAAGTAAAATTGAACTGACGAGATAACGACTCCAGTGATAAGATGCTAATTTTATCAATTTTCAAATCTTATAAACTCCCGAAAATAATGAATCTGGTAAATTAGACCTCGCTGAGCACGAATACAAAATCAGAATTGATTTTACTTCAAAACGCACAAAGATAAAACTATTTGAAGCTCATCTGATCGTATTAATAAGAATGTGATCTTATTGATTTTTCTATATTAATTCTTTTGAAAAATAGTATGAATTAATTTAATTGAGTACTAAACAATTTAAAAAACGATATTAAAGTATTAAAAAGAATAGCCAAAAATATCAATTCAAATTATTACGAACTCGCTGAACACGAATATAAAATCAGAATTGATTCATCTTCAAAACGCGCAAAGATAAAGGCATTTGAAGTTTTATTATAGGAATTGATGAGTTAGTATGTTAAACATCGATTTTTAGGGGTTTCATGGCAACGGGAGAGGGTCACGGAAATTATTGAGGTCATCTGCAATCAAGCAAATCCACTAAATTTGGGCTCCTGAACAAGAGTGTGACACCGGAACACCAGATATAAAGTCATTTTCAAAAGTTAAAGGGGGGTCAATTTGTCCATTTTTTGATTTTTTATATTTCGCCCAGGAGCCGAACCTTTCCCCGGCAAAACTCAACTTGCAATTTATATTTTTCAAAAACTCCCGAGATAATCTTTTCCAGTAATTTAGACCTCGCTGAACACGAATATAAAATCAGAAATGATTTATCTTCAAAGCGCGCAAAGATACAGGCATTTGAAGTTTTATTTTAAGAACTGATGAGTGAGTATGTTAAACATCGATTTTTAGGGTTTTCAAGGCAGCGGGAGAGGGTCAAGGAAATTCAAGAGGTGACTTGGAATTAAGCAAATCCACTTAATTTGGGCTCCTGATTAAGACTGAAATACCAGAACACAAGATACAGGGGCATTAGCAAAAGTTATGGAGAGGTGAAATTGTCGATTTATTACTTTATTTAAATTTATTTAAATTTTTTTAAAGTAAAATTGAACTGACGAGATAACGACTCCTGTGATAAGATGCTAATTTTATCAATTTTCAAATCTTATAAACTCCCGAAAATAATGAATCTGGTAAATTAGACCTCGCTGAGCACGAATACAAAATTAGAATTGATTTTACTTCAAAACGCACAAAGATAAAACTATTTGAAGCTCGTCTGATCGTATTTATAAGAATGTGATCTTATTGATTTTTCTATATTAATTCTTTTGAAAAATAGTATGAATTAATTTAATTGAGTACTAAATAATTTAAAAAACTATATTTAAGTGTTAAAAATAATTTAGCCAAGAAATATCAATTCAAGTTATTTCGACCTCGCTGAACACGAATATAAAATCAGAATTGATTTATCTTCAAAACGCGCAAAGATAAAGGCATTTGAAATTTTATTATAGGAATTGATGAGTTAGTATGTTAAACATTGATTTTTAGGGTTTTCATGACAACGGGAGAGGGTCACGGAAATTATTGAGGTCATCTGCAATCAAGCAAATCCACTAAATTTGGGCTTCTGAACAAGAGTGTGACACCGGAACACCAAATATAAAGTCATTTTCAAAAGTTAAAGGGGGGTCAATTTGTCCATTTTTTGATTTTTTAAATTTCGCCCAAGAGCCGAACCTTTCCCCGGCAAAACTCAACTTGCAATTTATATTTTACAAAAACTCCCGAGATAATCTTATCCAGTAATTTAGACCTCGCTGAACACGAATATAAAATCAAAAATGATTTATCTTAAAAACACAAAAAGATACAAGCATTTGAAGTTTTAATTTAGGTCTTGATGTGAGTGAGTATGTTAAAAATAGATTTTTTAAGTTTTCAAGGCAATGGGTTTGGGTAACTGAAATTCATGAGGTGACCTGGCATTAAGCAAATCCACTAAATTTGGGCTCCTGATTAAGACTGTAACATCAGAACACAAGATACAGGGCATTAGCAAAAGTATGGAGTGTGAAATTGTC
Organism: Oxytricha trifallax; assembly: GCA_000711775.1. Taxonomy (NCBI): domain Eukaryota; phylum Ciliophora; class Spirotrichea; order Sporadotrichida; family Oxytrichidae; genus Oxytricha; species Oxytricha trifallax. Next base: position 17,888 of record ARYC01022228.1, read on the forward strand.
GATTTATTACTTTATTTAAATTTATTTAAATATTTTTAAAGTAAAATTGAACTGACGAGATAACGACTCCAGTGATAAGATGCTAATTTATCAATTTTCATTTCTTATAAACTCCCGAAAATAATGATTCTGGTAAATTAGACCTCGCTGAGCACGAATACAAAATCAGAATTGATTTTATTTCAAAACGCAGAAAGTTAAAACTATTTGAAGTTCATCTGATCGTATTAATACGAATGTGATTTTATTGATTTTTCTATATTAATTCTTTTGAAAAATAGTATGAATTAATTTAATTGAGTACTAAACAATTTTAAAAACGATATTAAAGTATTAAATAGAATAGCCAAAATTATCAATTCAAATTATTACGAACTCGCTGAACACGAATATAAAATCAGAATTGATTTATCTTCAAAACGCGCAAAGATAAAGGCATTTGAAGTTTTATTATAGGAATTGATGAGTTAGTATGTTAAGCATTGATTTTTAGGGTTTTCATGGCAACGGGAGAGGGTCACGGAAATTATTGAGGTCATCTGCAATCAAGCAAATCCACTAAATTTGGGCTTCTGAACAAGAGTGTGACACCGGAACATCAGATATATAGTCATTTTCAAAAGTTAAAGGGGGGTCAAATCGTCCATTTTTTGATTTTTTTAATTTCGCTGAGGAGCCGAACCTTTCCCCGGAAAAACTCAACTTGCAATTTATATTTTACAAAATCTCCCGAGATAATCTTATCCAGTCATTGAGACCTCGCTGAACACGAATATGAAATCAGAATTGATTTATCTTGAAAACGCGCAAAGATACAGACCTTTGAATTTTTATTATAGGAATTGATGAGTGAGTATGTTAAGCATCGATTTTTAGAGTTTTCAAGGCAGTGGGAGAGGGTCACGGAAATTCATGAGATGACCTGGAATTAAGCAAATCCACTAAATTTGGGCTGCTGAAAAAGAGCGTGACACCGGAACACAAGATACAGGGGTATTTGAAAAAGTTATGGAGGGGTCAAATTGTGATTTAATCAATTTATTTTAATTTATTTAAATATTTTTAAAGTAAAATTGAACTGACGAGATAACGACTCCAGTGATAAGATGCTAATTTTATTAATTTTCATTTCTTATAAACTCCCTAAAATAATGATTCTGGTAAATTAGACCTCGCTGAGCACGAATACAAAATCAGAATTGATTTTACTTAAAAACGCAGAAAGTTAAAACTATTTGAAGTTCGTCTGATCGTATTAATAAGAGTGTGATCTTATTGATTTTTCTATATTAATTCTTTTGAAAAATAGTATGAATTAATTTAATTGAGTACTAAACAATTTTAAAAACGATATTAAAGTGTTTAAAAGAATAGCCAAAATTTTTAATTCAAATTATTTCGAACTCGCTGAACACGAATATAAAATCAGAATTGATTCATCTTCAAAACGCGCAAAGATATAGGCATTTGAAGTTTTATTATAGGAATTGATGAGTTAGTATGTTAAACATCGATTTTTAGGGGTTTCGTGGCAGCGGGAGAGGGTCACGGAAATTATTGAGGTCATCTGCAATCAAGCAAATCCACTAAATTTGGGCTCCTGATCAAGAGTGTGACACCGGAAATCAGATATATAGTCATTTTCAAAAGTTAAAGGGGGGTCAAATCGTCCATTTTTTGATTTTTTTAATTTCGCTGAGGAGCCGAACCTTTCCCCGGAAAAACTCAACTTGCAATTTATATTTTACAAAATCTCCCGAGATAATCTTATCCAGTCATTTTGACCTGGCTGAACACGAATATAAAATCAAAATTGATTTATCTTAAAAACGCGCAAAGATATAGGCATTTGAAGTTTTAATTTAGGTCTTGATGTGAGTGAGTATGTTAAAAATAGATTTTTTAAGTTTTCAAGGCAGCGGGAGAGGGTCAAGGAAATTCAAGAGGTGACTTGGAATTAAGCAAATCCACTTAATTTGGGCTCCTGATTAAGACTGAAATACCAGAACACAAGATACAGGGGCATTAGCAAAAGTTATGGAGAGGTGAAATTGTCGATTTATTACTTTATTTAAATTTATTTAAATTTTTTTAAAGTAAAATTGAACTGACGAGATAACGACTCCTGTGATAAGATGCTAATTTTATCAATTTTCAAATCTTATAAACTCCCGAAAATAATGAATCTGGTAAATTAGACCTCGCTGAGCACGAATACAAAATTAGAATTGATTTTACTTCAAAACGCACAAAGATAAAACTATTTGAAGCTCGTCTGATCGTATTTATAAGAATGTGATCTTATTGATTTTTCTATATTAATTCTTTTGAAAAATAGTATGAATTAATTTAATTGAGTACTAAATAATTTAAAAAACTATATTTAAGTGTTAAAAATAATTTAGCCAAGAAATATCAATTCAAGTTATTTCGACCTCGCTGAACACGAATATAAAATCAGAATTGATTTATCTTCAAAACGCGCAAAGATAAAGGCATTTGAAGTTTTATTATAGGAATTGATGAGTTAGTATGTTAAGCATTGATTTTTAGGGTTTTCATGGCAACGGGAGAGGGTCACGGAAATTATTGAGGTCATCTGCAATCAAGCAAATCCACTAAATTTGGGCTTCTGAACAAGAGTGTGTTATGGAACATCAGATATATAGTCATTTTCAAAAGTTAAAGGGGGGTCAAATCGTCCATTTTTTGATTTTTTTAATTTCGCTGAGGAGCCGAACCTTTCCCCGGAAAAACTCAACTTGCAATTTATATTTTACAAAATCTCCCGAGATAATCTTATCCAGTCATTTTGACCTGGCTGAACACGAATATAAAATCAAAATTGATTTATCTTAAAAACCGCAAAGATACAGGCATTTGAAGTTTTATTTTAAGAACTGATGAGTGAGTATGTTAAACATCGATTTTTAGGGTTTTCAAGGCAGCGGGAGAGGGTCAAGGAAATTCAAGAGGTGACTTGGAATTAAGCAAATCCACTTAATTTGGGCTCCTGATTAAGACTGAAATACCAGAACACAAGATACAGGGGCATTAGCAAAAGTTATGGAGAGGTGAAATTGTCGATTTATTACTTTATTTAAATTTATTTAAATTTTTTTAAAGTAAAATTGAACTGACGAGATAACGACTCCTGTGATAAGATGCTAATTTTATCAATTTTCATTTCTTATAAACTCCCGAAAATAATGATTCTGGTAAATTAGACCTCGCTGAGCACGAATACAAAATCAGAATTGATTTTATTTCAAAACGCAGAAAGTTAAAACTATTTGAAGTTCATCTGATCGTATTAATACGAATGTGATTTTATTGATTTTTCTATATTAATTCTTTTGAAAAATAGTATGAATTAATTTAATTGAGTACTAAACAATTTTAAAAACGATATTAAAGTATTAAATAGAATAGCCAAAATTATCAATTCAAATTATTACGAACTCGCTGAACACGAATATAAAATCAGAATTGATTTATCTTCAAAACGCGCAAAGATAAAGGCATTTGAAGTTTTATTATAGGAATTGATGAGTTAGTATGTTAAGCATTGATTTTTAGGGTTTTCATGGCAACGGGAGAGGGTCACGGAAATTATTGAGGTCATCTGCAATCAAGCAAATCCACTAAATTTGGGCTTCTGAACAAGAGTGTGACACCGGAACATCAGATATATAGTCATTTTCAAAAGTTAAAGGGGGGTCAAATCGTCCATTTTTTGATTTTTTTAATTTCGCTGAGGAGCCGAACCTTTCCCCGGAAAAACTCAACTTGCAATTTATATTTTACAAAATCTCCCGAGATAATCTTATCCAGTCATTTTGACCTGGCTGAACACGAATATAAAATCAAAATTGATTTATCTTAAAAACGCGCAAAGATATAGGCATTTGAAGTTTTATTATAGGAATTGATGTGATGAGTGAGTATGTTAAACATCGATTTTTAGGGTTTTCAAGGCAGCGGGAGAGGGTCAAGGAAATTCAAGAGGTGACTTGGAATTAAGCAAATCCACTTAATTTGGGCTCCTGATTAAGACTGAAATACCAGAACACAAGATACAGGGGCATTAGCAAAAGTTATGGAGAGGTGAAATTGTCGATTTATTACTTTATTTAAATTTATTTAAATTTTTTTAAAGTAAAATTGAACTGACGAGATAACGACTCCTGTGATAAGATGCTAATTTTATCAATTTTCAAATCTTATAAACTCCCGAAAATAATGAATCTGGTAAATTAGACCTCGCTGAGCACGAATACAAAATTAGAATTGATTTTACTTCAAAACGCACAAAGATAAAACTATTTGAAGCTCGTCTGATCGTATTTATAAGAATGTGATCTTATTGATTTTTCTATATTAATTCTTTTGAAAAATAGTATGAATTAATTTAATTGAGTACTAAATAATTTAAAAAACTATATTTAAGTGTTAAAAATAATTTAGCCAAGAAATATCAATTCAAGTTATTTCGACCTCGCTGAACACGAATATAAAATCAGAATTGATTTATCTTCAAAACGCGCAAAGATAAAGGCATTTGAAGTTTTATTATAGGAATTGATGAGTTAGTATGTTAAGCATTGATTTTTAGGGTTTTCATGGCAACGGGAGAGGGTCACGGAAATTATTGAGGTGACCTGGAATTAAGCAAATCCACTAAATTTGGCCTCTGATCAAGAGTGTGACACCGGAACACCAGATATATAGTCATTTTCAAA
>ARYC01022235.1:0-25671 GCA_000711775.1 Oxytricha trifallax
AAAGGTATCTGTCTTATTTTAATTATATTATTATATTTAATTTAATATTAGTAAATTATATGAAACAATATAAGAATATTCAAAAACTTAATTCCATTTATTTTGAGTTATGAATAATATAAGAAATTTATAATACTCTATCGCACTCTATCTCAAAATCATTGAAATTTCGAGATAGAGTAGTTTTAATTATATTTATTAAGATTAATATTAATATAGTGTAAGAAAATTATTGATTATTCTTTAAATTTTGGATTTCTCTTCTATTTTTACTCAATAGATTAAAGAAATAATATAAAATAAATTTAAAGATATTCATGCATGAGATTTATTAAAAAAATTAAATCACTTAAAATTTTATTCATCTAATTGATTATATTCGAAAATATAGTTTTTATAAAAATTGACTTTTGATATTATTATAGATTTCTTAAACAATTAAATAGTAAAAACACTTATAAGATTTGATGAGTAAATTTTAAAGAGATCGTGTTTCAATAATCTCGAATAAAGTTAATTAAGTGATTGATATTTTTATATATAATTAATGCAATAAAGTCAATAGCTTTTTATTTTAATTAGTTTTCAAATGTATTTGCATTTTAATTTATAATCCAATTGGAACATGATCAACAAAATCATGATTGATATTGAAAAATCAATAAAAATAATTTTAAATGAAAATAGTTAGGGAAGGAGCGGAGAGAAAGCTGAGAAGGATGCTGGGTGCAAATAGGATGTGGAGCGGTATGTCGGTTTAAACAAATAAATATTGCACAATTCACTTATTTTAATGTTTCACGCTGGGATATAAGTATGCAGTTAGCAAAATAGCAGAATTTTGCTTATATGACAAGGACGATATAAACCAAACAAGATACAGTAAACTGCAGTCTACTGTATTAAAGAGATAGATAAATGTAGTTGCTTGAGGGAGATGAATTAGTTCAGGTTAAATGACTTACTTACATTAATTATTATCATTAATGAATATCTAAATATATAAACTTATTATACGTAACAATATTGAGATTTAGACTGTTGGGGGTAAATATTATTACACAATATGAATTCAATAATAAGAAATAATTTTATATTCGTACATCTATTGATTTCATTGTCAAAACTCTAATTACTAAATGCATTCTCCTTTCAAGCTCATTAGTCTAAATAAAACTACGCTTTTCAAGAACTAGGCATTAAAAAGAAGTCTTGATATTGATGTTATATTTAAGATTTCTATGGCCTTCTTCTTCAAATTTAAAGTAGGAGATAGACTACTAGATATTTTTAACTCATATGTTTCAATTGTATTTTGCTTCAATAGTTGAGTTTCTCGCACTTTTAGAATAAAATAAATCTGTGTAACTCTACAAATGTTCAAATATAGGTTGGATCTGCCAGCTTCTAGACCTTAATATACCAAGAACTATATATCTTTGGTAAAGTGAGTGCGACGACACAGTTCACATAAAACTGATAACAGAAAAAAATGCCTTGTTCGATTCAAAGTGATGTCAAAGTTTGAGGCTAAAATTCAGAAAGTGTGGATATGTGCTTAGAATAGTACATTTTTAGGTTTAACACTCTAGATTTATAATTATTAATAATTGAAACAATAAGAATCAATTAAAAATTAAGATTAAATAAGTTTATTATATTTTTAGTATTGATTGTATTTTTTTCTCAATCAAAACTCCTATAACCCTTAATTATATGTTTTATTGATTTTATTGATAGGGTATTTTTTAGATTTAAAGCTTGAAGTTATCATAACACTTTTTCAATTTTTTACTTGAAGACTTATTGGACTAGTAGATGAACTAGGCCAAATATAAATAAGAAATAGAAAAAAGCAAAATATAGTTTGTATTTCTTTTCAGATATATTAGATTTACTGTTTTATGTTAGTTATAAGAAGAGTGTAAATTTATACTAAATTAAACCATTTCATTAAAAACATTAATTGGAAAGTTTCTATGTAAAAATGCCTAAACTATAGGTATTCACTATTTGCTAGTTGTATAGCATTTATAAAAACCCCAAAACCATTTACAGAAGTTTATAAATGCATTTATTTTCGGATATTTGTTTTGTTTTTGGAAATTAATTAGTTTAACTGTGAGATAAACATTTCAAAGGAGTCCCCTGATAAAAGGTAAATTAATGCAAAATGTTAAAATGGAGTTCTTTGATAATAGGGTAACTGAATGCGAAATGTCAATGTCAGTTTAGGCAAGTAAAAGAATTTTATGATTTAAAATTTTAATCATACATTTGTGATTCAGATGCTAACAAGTGCGGGATTTCCTAACATTCAAAACCCCAAAACCCCTTAGTGAGGTTTATAAGTGCTTTGATTTGTAGGGTATAGTTGGGGTCTTATTGGGGTTAGTAGAGAAAAAGCAGGTTCGATGTGAATTTAATGTATATTTAATGAGTATTAGTGCATTAATTCAAACAAATTTTATCTGCTTATCTTTGTGGTATCTCTTGAACTTAGCTCTCTTTAATGTTTCAAGTATATCTTCTAATGACGATCTTGGATATGCTGGAGCTCTTACTATGATCATCTCAACCATTTTCTTAATCTAAGTGCATACATATTCCTGCTTTATATGTTTAACAGCCATGCTTATTGATTACTTTTCTTGCTTTGTTCCGAAGTAAGACATACTTTCCATATCGCACTCTAAAATAATTGCTGCTACCGCCCAGACATCCCACTAAACAGAGCCATTAGTCCACTTCTCTCTTATTGGGAAGTACCCAGGTGTGCATAGCACTTTAGCTAAAGTCACTATTTCTTACCTTATTGCTCTATTGAAATCAATGACTACTATTTCGAAAGGACAGAGATTTAGCATTACATTTTCTGGCTTCAAATCTCTATGAACATACCCTAGATCATGCAGCTCTTTCACACCCTTGATCATTTCCGTGAGTATCTCATTCAAGTCATCTGGGTATCTATTATGGTAGAGATAATCTCTTAGAGTCATTTCAAATTTCTTAAGTCGGAGTGCAATAAAACCATGTCCAAGAATAACTCCATCGAGTTTAAGCAAGTTCTTGCATTACCTTTTATGAGCCTCTCTTAGTATTATGTATTCATTGCAAACTCATTTTGATACTGCTCGTTCCTAATAAGATATTTGAAAGGACATACTTCATAAGCATACTCATCAACTAATATGAGTTTTGCCTTGTTAGGCACATCAATATGTAAATAGTTGTCAATGCAAAAACTGAGATCTACTGCATTTAATGCAGGTATATACATAGCTCTCTCTTACAAGCATGCTATATATAATTCATTAGCTGGTTGGTTCATTGACTTAAAACGTTTCTGCTTCTTAAGTCTCTCTTCCTGCTCTCTTTAAGACTCTATAGTATTGGACTTTCTCTTGGCTGGTTTACGTTTTTATGTTTCTTTATCTTGCATTAAAAACTCACTTAAATGATGTTTTTGCATGTGTCTTTTAACTTTAGCTGAGTGAGTGTAAGACTTCATGCAAGTCGTGCACTAATACCTGCCATCGACCTTTTCGTGCTTAAAATATATCTTAGCTCTCCCAGAGTGCATCTCTTTGATGTGCCTCTTCAAGCTCGAATCAGTTGAGAAGAAATTTTAGCATTCATCACATTAGAATGCTTTAATCTTTTCTAGTGGGAGATGTTCTTTTAACTCCTCAACATCTTCGATTAGCGTTTAAATACTTATCTCTGCTCTCTGCTTCCTGATATTTATTTATAGAATAAACACTTCTGATTCAAACTCAAGATCTTTAAGCTCTGGCTCCTTTTCAATGTAGATGATCTCTGGCTTCTTAGTTTAGCCAAAGTTAAGCTAAGATTATCCACTGCCAAGAGAGACTGCTTTGCGATTTAAGTTAGCCGCCATGTTTAAATTCAAATTTAAATTTCTATTATAAAGCTCTAATAACCTCTCTAGTTATAGTAACTTTGTATAGGAGTTGGTACTGCAACAACAATGGTTGATTCTTAGGCGTTAGACATCATATTTATACTAAGTTTATAACTATAAATTTTCTAAATTAATGCTTAATAGTTTTAATTTTGGTACCAACTTAGAAAAAATTCAGGTTGGTACTGGTACCAATTAGGTTTTAAACCATATTGGAAATTTTCAATTAAAACCTCATTAGTTTAAACTAGGTACTAATTAAGTTTTGGTACTATTAAATTAGTACCAATTGAAATTAAACGAATTTAGTACCAGTACTAATTAAATTTAAACAAATTTAGTACTAATTTAATGGAACTAAATTGATAAAAATGGAGCTTCATCTCTGCAGTTTTGTTACAGTTTCTGCAAACTTTATCCACGTATCTTTGCAGGGTTGACCTCCTATAAGATGCCCATATTTAATAGTAAGATTTGAAACAATAGGATCCAGAAGTCTATAAGTTATAATTTGAAATTCATTAATAGGAAGAGGAACAAAGATGGAATCACTCAATGATCAATGAAAAGAGTCGAGGCTCAAGAAATGATCTCAAGATTCAGAAGTAAAGAAGATCTCTATCGATACCTAACTTTACATGGTAAAGATAAATAGATGACTATTAACATATTATACAGTTGGTTTATTCCTTCCAACGATGGAAGGTACCAAAATTTCATTCTTAAAAGCAATACTTTGTGAGGAGAAGAAAGCTTTAAAAAATAAAGAGATTAAACTAATATAAGTTCCCAACTACCCTGAGATTTCAGTCACAAATCTTTATGAGGATGCCATGTAAGATGAGGAAGTGGTAGTTTACCTTCCTTTAAAGAAACAACTCTCTAATAAACTACCAGAGAGGAACTTTTTCTTTGGTGTTCTTGGTACAATAAAAGAGGAGTATCTCAGAGAAATAATTGAAGAAAGCACATAAGAAACGATATTCTATTTCTCCTGAAGACTAGAAGAAGCAAGGCATTCTAATAAGCTCAGCTTGGCTAGAGGAACTTAAGAAGCATCCTTATCTTTCAAGTAAGCTTTGACATATAACTTTGTAGGAAAATCAGGCACTGGTATATATCTTATGAAAGAGCATGCTAAGGTTCATAGAGAGAGAAAGTCACAAAAAATTCATGAAGTGAGCAAGAGACTTTATAAAGATGTTTAAAAGCCAGATGAAATGAACATAGATGCAGGAGCTGGCACAAAGAGAAGAAATATGGGCCCAAGCAAGCCATAAGAAGAGGAGAAGAAAGAGAAGCCAAACCCCTTTATGGGTTAGTTTAATATTTGAATATATTCATTCGTTTAAATCTAAAACTTATTTATAAACATTCATTCTTCCCTCTCTCGCACAAATTGTTGTCTTATCTCGCTCACTCTCTTACAGCTGCTTTGAATCAAGTCTACTGTATCGATGGGCAAGTCATGCATAAGATGATACAGCAGAAGCTTCTTGTAGTGAGTCTTTATTTAACTCCTGTAGAATTCTATTCCATTAAATTAAGGGCTGTAAGGAACGTTGTATACAGGAGTTATGTTTAACTCTTCATAAGCTTTCTTAGACTCCTTAGTCTTATGAACTGATAGGTTATCAACAAAAACAGGATGATCTCTTGGTTGCTATACTTCTCTCTAAGCTTATGTAGGAACTCTATATACTACTCTCGCTTAATAGAGCGAGGGTAAATAACATAACTCTCCAAGCCTGAATCTTCACTTATACCAGCTAAAATTGCATGGGTGACTACCTTTACTTTTTAGTAATAAACTTCTATGTTATCATACTTCTTGTACCATGACTTATAAATAAAAGTGTTGAACGTAAACACAGCTTCAACTACGGGTATGAACTTGATGTTATTATCAATAGCCCTCTGCATTTAATCATATATATAGTTTAAATTATTACTATAAAATGGCACTGTAAAATCAATCACTCTCTTCACTCTGTTAACAGTCTTGAAAGTAATACCATTTCGTCTATAAATATTGGCTATACTCTAAGGAGAGATACGCATGTCAGGAAACTTCGATGAAACATGACAGCTCGTTAGTCAAGAGGAAAGTGAGCCCAATACTTTAATGTCTTAGAGTAACAGAGATAGTCAATATGGACCCGCGAGAACTTCTATTTTCTTGCAGGATGTTTTCAAGAGCCTGAGTTATAATATTAAACAGCTAACAAGCAATGATACCTAACAGTTGAGGCACTCTTGTGTAGGAGACTTACTATGGCTGTATAATTCAACACTGGTTTGACTTAGTCTATATTAATACTTGTACCATACTAAGCTTAAGCAGTAAATCTAAATATTACTCATCATATATAGACCCTAAATTTCGCTAATTTCTATTTCTCATTTTGAAAATTGGCATAATTTCTCTACTAACCCCAATAAGACCCCAACTATACCCTACAAATCAAAGCACTTATAAACCTCACTAAGGGGTTTTGGGGTTTTGATTATTGACACTCTAGTTTTTTTTATGAGCTCTACCTCTTTAAATATTGTCTATTTTTCTTTTGAATAATAGCTTCGCTTTTTATCTCTAATTTTTAGATTAGCTTATAAAATTTGATTATTAAAATTTCTTGATTGTGCATTCTAATTATGGCAATTATACTTTCCATAAAATTTTCATTCTTAAAGTATAATTTAGTTTTAGATTCCTTTGCTCCATATGCTAATACCAACTTGAATTATTATTGAAAAAATCTTTCTAACTACTCACAAAAGTGTACTTATTTTTCTTCAGTTTGTATAGGATCATAATAAATGCCTTTCTCCTCCTCCCTGTCTAAACACTTGTTTGCTTATTATTTACTATAATAAAATTTAGTTCAATAACAGAATGCTTAAGTGAAAGCACTAGTAGTACTTTATGAAAGCTCTCTTACAGATTCACAATTTTTATAGTTACCTACGTTACATAATTAAAACTCTTTAGGTTGGTAGGTTGTTGTTATTCTTTATATATTAATATATTAGCGCTCATATTATATTTTAATATGAAATTTAAAACTGCCACAATAACTAAAAACTCATATGATAGCTTGGCAAGATTTAGAGTATTAAAGTAAAAAAAATTAATGCTAAGAGACGATCCAGACTAAATTTTAGAAAGGAAAAACTATTTTACAATCAATAATAAGTTTATTAATGTACGCACCGAGTGAGGAGGTGTACATATTAAGTAAGTTTTGCTATTGGAGATATTTTTAGATTAATACTTTAAAATATTCTTGAACCATTTTAAATGAGTTAGGTTCAAGAAAAGATGAACAAATAAAACTCCTTTGATTTAAGCAAAAAAATTATTTGTAAATACATAATAATTTTGAAAAAAACTACAGTTGTCTTTACTAACCCCAATAAGACCCCAATTATATCCTAAATATATAATTAAGGGGTTTCGGAGTTTTGAATGTATTATCATTCAGTAAAGAAGAAGTAATATTGATTAGATTCTCACATGATATAATTACAAAAAGGTTTAACCTACATTTAGAAAAATACTCGTATAGATATGATGACTTAAATAGTAAAGGATATATAACTCTTTTATAAACAATCTAGTTAAGCAGATACAACAGATTGTGGGATATAAATGGAATCAGCTATGAAAATTGTATAATAAAAGATAAAAAATCAAAAGAAAATTTGCTCTTAAGGTATGGCGACTACAATTTTATCTTTCATTAGTACTTAATAATTCAACAAATGAACGAGGTCTTAGTTTTTATCAAAGAAACCTTCGAATTCAAAGGATGCTACAGTTTTTATCATAATGTAAGAAAAATAAAAGTATTTGACAATCAACTTTATATTGATTGTAATAAGTACCATAGGGAATTAATCCTTTAAGGAAAAGAAGATTTATTTACTTTCCTAAGCAGAATTAATCCAGAAAGATTGGAGGTACCTATCTTCTACAGTTTGTTTAAAGATAAATAAATCAAAATTAAATGATATAAAAATTATTCATGCTTGGCCTTATTGTTACAGTTCTCCAATAAAATATATTATGTTATAATTTCATAAAAAACACTGAAAAAAATAAAAAGTAAAAAAGGATGAACACTATCCAAAAGTTTGAATACAATTGTTAAAAAAGATCTAAAAGAACTAACTTACTTGAATGCTGATGACGAAATCATAGGATATGTTCCATTCAATAATGGAAATGAAATTCTAAGGCATAAAAGCTTGTTTAAACTAAAAGTATTAGATAAAGATATCTTAGAATCATCGATTTGAAATCCATTACAAATTTTTGTTGCATATTTTGTTATTATACTTTATTGTTTAAGAGTTTAAATAAATAATAATTAATATATTAATAAAATTATATAATATGTCTATAAATTTTTTAAAAAATATATTATTTTAATTAATGTTTTATCTAATTAACATAATTGTTATTATTAAGATACCATCCCCAATACCCCTCCCCACCCTATAAAGTGACACCCCTCACCCCACTATAAAATATTATATTTTATAGTGGGGTGAGGGGAGGGGTATTGGGAATGGTATCTTAATAATAACAATTATTTTAATTTAATAAAACATTAACTAATATTCATTAGCTAAAGATACTTGTAATTTGTATTGAATTTTTTGTATTTTTAAGAAATAAAAATGATCATTTTATATAGATTTTTTAGAATACCTATTATTTAATTCAGTTTTATTTTCTTATATAAAAGCTATTTTCATTAATTATATAGAATTCCTAATTTATTCAGAATAAAAGTCTGAAAATCTAAATAGAGTAAGTTATTTATGATTTATGTTAATCTCTAACGATTATCAAATATTTTATTAAGATAATAATATTCAGAAAAATGATGAAGATATTAATCTTATGAAATTACTAAAATATGTTTAATTATTGAAGATTAAAACATATTATAAAAATCATTAAATATTAATTCAATATTAATACTTTTTATATTTAATTTCATTTGTGATATTCACTAAAATATAAGAAAAATATAATTTTATAAAAGCTATAAATTTCAGTTAAACTGATAATTAATGAATACATCAATAACTTAGACGAGATACAGCTCTCACTAGATTTAGGTTACAACTAAGAAAATTATGATGGTACTTTTGCACATATTCTTGCCAATAGACCTAATAGATAATTGTAATTTTTCTAAAAGAGACTGTACAAATTTAACAATAAAAATTTGCCCAAATTCTTTAGAAAAAATATAAAGGATCTGACGCCATTTGACATAGTTAAGGAAAATAAAGACATATAGTCAATGATTATACTTTTAGATATAATGCTTAAAATCTAAAATCACACCGTTTACAATTATTTAGTTGATCCCCACATAAATTACTTAATTGAGAAAAGAGTAAATTTGGAAGAATATTTTAACAGCAACTTACCAATTTCACAAATAAAAAATAAAAGTTATTTGGAATACTCCACCTCAAGTAGCACAATTATTCATTCAGACTTTGACTAAAAATAGTCTGTAAACTATATAATGAGAAACTATGATGATATCTTTAAAAATGTCATACTTAACAACGATGGGTCTGCTATTTAGGTCGAATACCTTTTGATTAACATCCCTTAAACAATGCAAACTTTTGAGTTTATACAAAATTTATCTTAGATTAATGATCTAGACATTTTTGAAACACAATGTATCTAAATCATTTTAGATTACAAATGGGACACATACACAAACAAATTTTTCTTAATGCAATTTACGATATTCATCCTATTTCTTGTTGCATACATAACCGACCTGTATTTTTTCGTTATACAAGGAAATGAAAGAGAACTCTCTCAATAACTGATTGTAAAGCTTGTATGTGCGGGTACTTTGTTAGTATCCGGTTCCTATGAGATTATCTTGATGAGAAAATAAACACTATAAGTGTACATTCAAGAGGGATGGAACATTTTCGACCTTTCAATGATCTTTCACTATTTTATAATTCTTGTCATAGATGTTTAGAATGGCATTCCTGAAGGTATAGTCATTCTTCAAGGAGTAATGCTGATGCTTATTTTTGTTAAGCTTTGCTAAATTCTCAGAATTTTCAAAGGTTTTAGTTACTAAGTCACAATGCTTCAAGCCGTGTTCTATGATATAAAGTACTTTATTCTCTTGTATGTTTCAGTTATATTTGTTTTAACCAAATTACACCTCCCCATAACACCCTGACAAACCCCTCTCCACACCCTCCCACCCAACACCTCCCAATCTCCAAAAAAATATAATTTTATTTAAAGTAAAATATTAATTTTTGTACTATTTCGAACCATGTCCAGTTTAAATTATTTGAGAGATTTAGATTTTGAAAATATTTTTTTATATATATATTTTTAATATAATCATATATAAGAATAGGTAGATGCTAGTGATTAAATTGAAAATATCAATAAATAATAATAATATTTGTATTTTATAACCTTTAATGTAAAGAATGAAGTAGAATCAGGCATCGAGGATTAAAAATTTTATTTGAAATAGGATATATTTAAGAAGGGGAGGGTGTGAAGTGGAGGGGTGGGAAGGGATATCTCGGTTAGAACATATATTCATGTATGGATTGATTTTTACACTACTGAGAATTTAGACAAGTGAAGAAAACGATGACTATGATGGTATTAATTTATTTGGTTACTTTATTATGGCTTTCAGAGCATCTACAGGAGACTTTTAAGTAGACTAATTTAAATAACTGCAAGATGAACATATCATTTATGGGTGGATAATATGGATTTCTGCTGTGCTATTTCTTAACATTATTCTACTCAATTTCATAATCGCCGTTATCTCAGAGTCATATGAGAAAGTCATGCAAAAGATGATTGCCGAATCTTATAGAATTAAATGCCAATTAATAAAAGAGAGGGAGTTATTCTTTGATGATAAAGACTTGAACGATGCTATAAAATTCCCTCGTTACCTGATACTCAGATAGCCAGTTTCACAAAATGAGGATTCTAATTCAGAATGGCAAGGCTTTGTAAAAGACATTAAGAAAAGCCTTTTCAAAGTGTCTCAAACAATTCAATTAGATAATGAATCTAAGCATTAAACGATGCTAGAATAGATGACTAAAGATATAACTTAGTCGAATGAGAAGTTTAGTAAAATAACTGAATAACTAAATGAGCAGAAGTAACAATTTACTAAAATAACTGATTAGCAAAATGAAAAATTAAGTAAAATAACTGATTAACTAAGTGACCTGATGAAATGCTTCCAAGGTTAAAGTGATAAGCAGAAAGTTCTTTTGCCAATACAAGAAATTAAAGTATAGGAATAAATTTGAGTAATTATTTCAAAATATTAAATAAGCATGGGTAAAGGATAATACAATAATAGAACTGATTAATTAAACTACAATATGTTTGAATTTAAATCATTATTTTAATTTCATAATATTAAAAATAAACACAAATATACTTAATAAGGAAATTCTCTAAAGAAAATAACTCATTTTTAAGCATGTAAGTTTAATATTTATTTTAAACATTTGCCTTAATATTTCTCATAAATTATCAAAAATATAATATTGATTTAATTCACTAATCAACTTAATATTTTTATATTATTTTAAATTAATAAATTGATTGAAATTGCTTTTAAGAACAAGAATGCCTATCAATGCTTCAAATTAAGAATAAAAGATTTCCAAAGCATGTGCATTTTATTTCCAAACATTTTAATGATAGACTTCTAATTTATAAAAGAAAAAACTATTGTAACTAAAAAATATTGAATAATTTATCATACTCTTTATTATGATTAGTTAAAACTGCGAATTGATAAACGATATAAACAGGTTCAAAAGATACAGTAAATGATAATCAATAAATTTTTGAAAGAATAAACTATAATTTATACATCAGTTGTACCAAAAATGATTTTTGGAAATCAAAATAAATAATTGTATCCATGTTTATTTATAAAGTTAAGAGTTACTATATTATAGGAATACATTTGAATTGGTAAATTAAAATCAAAATAAATAAATAGTTATATAATTTGTGGCATTGGACTTTATTTTTTTTATGAAAACCTAGAAAATATGATACTTGATTGTTAGAGAATTTATATTTAGCTGATTTTTACTTATGGTGGTACCCCTTCTAACACATTTTTAGCAGTTGCAGCCGAACACAGTTTTGCTGCAGCTGCTGTTATATCTTTTGATTATACTTTTACCTTAATATTTATAATATTATATTTTAAAGGCTCTTATATTTAGTATTTTAATTAATTATTTTCGAGAGCCATTAATTTTCATTAGAGTCTCTCGAGGTTTTTCAAAAATAAATTAGTAAAAATATTCTTAAATAAAAAATCATGATATCTCATCCTCTTTAATATATAAAACTTGTTCTGTTTTTATTTTAAAAAATCCTAAAGGATATATCAATAAATTCTAATAGATTTTTTAGTGCCTTTAAATGATTCCTTAATTTAAATATATGAGATAAAAACTAAAAAAAGAATAATGTTCTAAATCTAATCAAAATTTTCATAATTTTTTTTGGAAATAGAAAAATGTATAAGGAACTTTTATTAAAAAATAAAAAATTTTAAGATAAATTATTTTCAATTTAAAATCCTCTATAAACACTAATGAAATCATTTACTCTCTTATATTATGGATTTAGATGTAATTATTATTATATTAAAAATTAAAATATATTTAAAATAAATTAAAAAATTTTAAAAATGGGGGATTTTTTAGTTTAGAGTTCTCTTGCTTCTTTCAGCATCAATAAAAAGTTTAATAGGATGCAACTATTATAATTCCTATAGAGAGATAAATCGAATTTATTTTTGGGTGATTTGTTTAGATGATTTTATTGCCAAAATTAAATTCGATTTATTTCTCTATAGGAATGTGATAGAAGTGGTACCGCCATAAGTAAATTTCAGCTAATTTTAAAATTCTCTATCGAACAAGTACCATATTTTCTAGATTTCAGATAGAAAAATGACACGATTTATATTAAATATTTACTTATTTTAATTTCAATTTCCCAATTCAAATGTATTTCTACAAAAATAATCAAGGTGTTATGAGAATTTTCATTTTAAACTATTTCTTCCATTTTTATTAAAATTTGATTTACTAATATTAAACTATAGATTGATCAATTTTTATTTTTTTCAATTTTATTTATTATGAAATTAACATTATGAATTATTATGAAAAATGGCCGCAACACTATTTATATTTCAAAAACTAGAGAAAACAGTCAATACATTAGTTAGCTTGAATCTTTGGGGGAGGGGGGGTCTAAGTCGATGGCAACATTAATTTTTCAAAATTCACCAAAATCCTAAGTCGGTGGCATAATAAAATCTTTTTCTTTTTCCAATTGTAATCAATAAGTACCTCAATATATACGAAAATTTTATCACACAAAGTTAATCTAATCTCCATCATAACAACTTAGACATATGACGGACACAGTTTAACATATAAAATAAATTAGAATTCATAAATAATTTGTATCCCTTTATCAAATAATTTTAAATAAAAATATAACTATATAAATATATGAAATATTATCATATTGAAAAATAATGATATTTTGAAAAAATTTAAATCGAAGTATGTTATACACTAATTGTCAATGTGATAATATTTCATTGATATTTATATAGTTATATTTTTATTAAATTATTTGATAAAGGGATACAAATTATTTATGAATTCTAATTTATTTTATATGTTATACTGTGTCCGTCAAATGTCTTAGTTGTTATGATGGAGATTGATTAATTTTCTGTGATAAAATTTTCATATATATTGAGGTACTTATTGATTCCCAATTGGAAAAAGAAAAAAATTTTATTATGCCACCGACTTAGGATTTTGGTGAATTTTGAAAAATTAATGTTGCCATCGACTTAGGTTTTCGAAAAATTTCTGCCACCGACTTAGACCCCCATCCCGAATCTTTTAGGCAAATTATTGATAAATACATACATGTTGTAGAGATATATGAAATGTTCACCCATTTAGTTGAATTTTATAATCATTATATGATAAATTTGAAAGAAATATTGAGTCAAACTACATAATAAGAAGTTGTTAAATCTCTACAATAGTGTTAAAGAATTGAGATTATAAAGTTTTATATTTAATAAGACTGATTTTAAATAAAATAATCCTTTGAGAAAAGGCAATTTGACAAGAAGACTTGAGCTACACTTTAAATTATAAGATATTTGCTATAAACTAGATAAAGTCATAAAAAATCGCTTTTATAATTCAAAATGTAATTCCTGAAAGATTTTTATTTGATATAAAAATACATCAATTTTATAAAATTTTGATTAAATAAAGGATTATAGGATTGACTCGAATAAGCAAGTCACAGAGAAATAAGTTATCATGGAAATTAATTAAAATTTAATTTCCAAATTAAAGGCATTAAGAAAATTTCTAACAGTCTATAAAAAAACAAAGAAAAAAACAAAGAAAAAAACAAAGCAATTAACCTCAGTTTTTCATAAAAACAGCAATAAACTTATAATCAGATTAATTTTCATACAACACAGGCATATTTACCCTAAACTTCTAGCTTTGATCTTAAAGATAGATATAAAAATTAAGATTTTATCATGATTTTCTGACTAAATTTATCGTAAAAAATTCAGGAAGAACTCAAGAAACTTCTAAGAACAAACATAAAAATAGTTTTATGACAGAGGCACAATTTTTTCATTATAGAAATTTAAGTGAGAAAATAAATAAATAATAACGATTTAAGCTTAATAATAAATTAGACATAACTTAAATCTAAATCATATCTACCAATCAAAAAATCTAAATCATACTATGAATGAACTTAGCATTAATTTAATATTCATTTATCTTTAAATGAATAATATTAAAAATAGCAGCAATAAACATTCTACAATGCCTATTTAAAAGCTGAATTCATTAAGAAAGAGCGTTAGAAATAAATTAAAAATGTTTTGTGACAACAATTACAATCTCTCTTTTATTATCTATAGGGATTTAAAACTAAACAAAAAACAAGTAAAACTAATTAAAGCAATAGGGAAAGAGAAGTTTCCTGCCCCAACTTGGTATATGTGCCCAAGGAGGGAAGTTTCCTGACTAACGAAGGTAGTTCTTGCCCCATATATCTTATTATAGAGTTTTTCTAAATTACTCAATATCTTATTCATATCATTTTCGTTATAATAAATCATATATTATACAATATATATATATAGAGTCCATAGAAAAATATAAACCTGGACTTTATTTAAAATTGTTTTTAATAAATGGTCAAGGTATAATATAAATTTTAATGTTGGGGCGGGAAAATGCACGTGCAAGAAACTCCACCCCCAAGAATTAATAGTAAACAGAGAGAATATCAAATAAGTTGTTTAATAGTTAATAACTATACAGAACTGGAAGTATAGTTAAAGGGAGCTCTGTTTAAAGGAATTGATAGAACAAAAATATACAGTAGGCATATTAAAATGTCCATAGTATGAGGGAAATTTAAGATAGACATAAAATTAAATAACAGGAATTATCACAGATACATATTGATATACTGAAATAACAATGAATGATCAATTTACTTTATTTTAAAACATATAATAAACTTACCTATTTTATTAACTAGTTTTTATCAAGTTTAAATTTTATTGTGCAATTAAAGATTCAAACTAATATTCTAAAAAATTTATCTTTAAAATAAATGTTATAATTTTAAAATGATTATAGAAAAATAATTATTAATGCATTTTCAAAAAAATTATTTATTTATTAAAACACTCCCTATAGTATATTGATAGAGTTATTTGTAGATAAAATTATTTAAATTAAATTAAGTTTAAGTTAAATTAATTATTATATAAATATGTGATAATTGAATAATCTTGATAGAATTTGAGCCCGTTTATAGTTAGATTTTTTGTAGAATTTAAAATTCATATATTTTAAGGAGAGAAAATCATTTTATCAAATCGATTGCATATTAAATATAATGACTGAATTTTTAATATGAAAGTAAATCTTTTAATAATCATATAGAGTTAAAAGTCAAGATACAGTTAAAATTGATAAGAAAAAAGTGAGGCACTCCTAAATAAAGAATTTAGCAATAAATATATTGAAATTAATAATCTATTAAAAGGTTACTTAGATTATTATTATCAAGGAAAAAGAATTAAATTAAACTATTATAAATCTCAAATATCTCCAATAAATAAGATAAACTCACGAAAATTAAAGAATGACTCTAAGAATAATTTGTAATCGATATTTTAATTTAATAAAAGAACATGCTTTTTACTCACTTATCAATAAAAAACTTCAATAATTCTTTTATATAATAAAATGAAAAAAATCTATTTCAAATATTAAATAAATAATAAATTATTTGAAACCCAAAAATTCCAATCTTTAAAAATATATTTATAGCTGTTAAAGAAAAGAAAAAAATGAAATTAAATACTGGGATAAAATATTAAGAATCTAATCTAATCAACTGAACATAAATAGTCAATTAATTTTTTTCAAATTCTATTCTCTACATATAATAATTTTCTAAATAATTTAATATATTCCAAATAGATTTATTAATTCTCATACTTTCGTAACCACTCTTCTCATGCAAGACAACGACACAAAGAGTAAATAAAATTTTGACATAAAACTGATTCCAGATTAAACCTTACTGAGCCACGACTAAGTGGAGAAGGATGCTTCAAACATTAAAACCACATACTATGATAATGGTGATATAGATCACTCTAATCTTAATTAAAATTCTAAGATGTAGAATTTAGAGTCTTCCATTCCACATAATCAGGAAATTTTGGAAAAATCTTTAAATTCAAAACAAATTATTGAAAACAACTAGAAATCAAAGCTTATTCTTGATTAAGAGAAGGTAACCCAATTCTTTCCCATTTACCTTATTTTTTAGGATTTTGTGAATGACTTTTAGAAGTCCAAAACAGATGCTGTTTCAATGACCTATGATGAAGAAAACATAAAAATAAAAATGTCAAATAAAGAAATATCTCAAGAAGGCTTAATTAGAGATAAAGGAGGTCCGGGTGATAAGGAACTTAATCAAAGTTAAGGGTCTGACTCTTTGCAAAACTTACTAGGTCATAGTGATAACTCAAAAAATATGAAAGATTTACCACAGTTGGCAAAATAAAAAAGTAAGAAAAGGGGAGATTTTTGTTACGAACTTTTTATAGCTAAATACCCTAACAGCTTTTTAATTTTGGAAGTGAAAAATTAAAGTTCTTATTTTAATTGTAATTATTATAGGTGGTAAAACTGATAAGCAAGATGGAGATAAGCCTGATTAAGTTAAGTAAAATTCGAGTATTCAACAGGAAGATAATGATTTACTACTAGATATTTTAAAGAATTCAGACTAGAAGCTGGACAGCGGGTAATCTATAAGGTACGCTCTAATTTCTTTATTTAGGACTAAAAAGTTTTTGAATCGTTTAAATATCGATAAAATTAACGTCTTTTAATATAGAAATTAAAGAAATAAATCAGATTTAATTAGCGATACTCATTAGCCTCTGCTTTAATAACAAGATGCCAGCTCAAACCCACTTATTAATATTAATTCTAATGAATTCAGTAAAATTACAAAAATTTAGTACATTAAATAATTCATCATATATTAATAGCTTTGCTATAAAATATATTAAATTAAATATAAAAATTAAAATGAATAAAATATTATTTATCAAAAGCGTAATTTACTGAACAAAATATCGCGTATCATCAGTAGAATTAATTTTGGTATTTAATTATAATTAAAATACGTTTTTTATAAAATATTCTTATAGATTTTGAAAGATTATCAAATATTTTTTCATAAATTACTTGATTTAAAATTTAGAATTTGTATAGACTGACACCCGTACCTCCCATCCCCCTAGCCCCCCATAACCCCATAACACCTTTACCCCTAATGCCACTCATACCTCCCCTTTTAAAATCCCCATTAAATATGAAATTTTTTTCCTCTCACTCTAATATAAATTCTTTGTTTATTACATAATAACTTATAATTATTTTTCTTTTCTCAAATTCGTACTTCATTTTATTTTGTTGCTACACTACCAAAGAAAAGTACTTTTTTATGAATTGCTCGTTGATTTTAATGAATTTAATTAAATATTTATTTTATAAGATTATATTTATAATTTTTTTAATGAATTTAGATATACTTTAAATAATCTAATTTTAGCCTTGCTTATAAAACTAAAATAATAATTTTGTTTTACCTCAATTTAAAATAGTTTGATATAATAATATAATTTTTATGCATAAAATATTAAATTTAACAATTTATTCATATTTACATCTTTCATAAAATTGTACCTAAATTTAATTCTTAAAAATTCCTTAAATTATTTATAAATTTTCACTAATATTGAAAGATTATGCTATAAATTATAATTACATGAATGCAATATAAAATTGTTATTTGATAATTTATATTAGGAGAAAGCCTTGATTTATTACTGTTTTTCGTAATATACTTTGTAAATTACTATTTATCTTAATAAATAAAAATATGATGATCCTAAAGAAATATGGTTTACAACTTCCTTAATTTAATTTAGTCTTTCTAAAATTCATTATTATATAAATAATTATAATCTTTCAAATGGTAATCATAAACTTGTTTATATAACATTTTAAATGTACTATTTAAAGTTTTTTATACAAACATTTTATAAATAAATATTTTGCTTAAAGATTTTTTTCAATTATAAAAAATAAATTAAGGAAAATAATTTAATTTTATACTTTTTATATATACAAATATTATTCTTATTCAAAAATTATAAAAATTTATAGCGAAAACACTTTTTATAATTTTAGCTGTTTGAGTTATGAAGACTTAAGATTATTTAAAGTATATTAAAATATATATAGAAAATAATAATAATCTGATAAGATAATTAATTTATCAAATTTATGAAAATCAACTAGCTATTCATAAAAGTGATCTCCTGTATGAGTATATCAACAACAACAAAAAATTGATGAAGGATTCCACAAAAATAAAGAAAAAGTTATATAGTGTTTGAATGTAAAGAAATATTTCAAAATTTTTTTGATAATTTAAATATTAAATTGACTATTATTGATAGCGATATAGCTTATAGGAAATTTATTCAGACTACGCTGATTAAAGTTTATATATAAAATATGGGATTTTCTAGGAGGGATTTTATAGGAGTGGTTTGTGGTATGTGTGGTAGGATTGTAGGGGGGATTGGTTGTAGGGTTTTAGGGGGTTACAGGTGTAAGAGGGTACTTTAAAAAAGGTTAGGGATGTAAGGGTATGGGTGTCGGTCTGAACAGGTATTATTTTTCAATGATGTTATTTTAGATTTTAGTGTGATTAGAAAACAATCTTATTAAAACTTTCATAATTTATAAGAATATAAAAAGCAATTTATGTATAATTATATTTCAAAGCGAATTCTACCAATTAAACGTGTTTTTCGATGGTAACAAACGCTTTAATTATTGATATTTAATGAATTTATTTAGTAATTAATATAATATATTTTATAACAATATGAATTATATAGCCTACTTAATTTTTGAAATCTTGCTAATTATAATAGGAAATAAGTTCTGTATAAGTAAGAATTTTGAATAATAACTATAGTTACACTAAATTTAAATTATGATTCCATTTTTTAATTTGAAAATTTCCCATTATATTAATAATATATTTATAATCAAAGGAAATCAATGTTAGCATGAGTTAGGAAACAAAGCTGAGAAGAATTGTATTTGGGTTAAAACCCTAGGATAGAGTTGATGAAAGGATTGAGATTCTTAACATAATAATTTATAACTTGCTGGCTTAAGCCCCATTATAGATTTCTATACATCAAATAATAATAATAATGATTACAATAATATTAAAAATATTAATAGGATTACATTTAATTTGAGGGAACTAAAGAATTAGTTATCGACAACTAAGTTAGTGAAGATGAAGATGGATATAATCTATCGGAAAGTTCAGATGATGAAGGAAAGAGGCCAAGATACAGAGATAGAGATCACTAGCCAAAAAAACAAAAGGAGCTAAATAAGCTTTACGAGTAGCAGCGAAATGAAGGCATTTCTAGGTCTTAGTTTTTTAGTGAAATGCAAACAGCGAATTCATTTTTCAATGATGAAGGCTTCATGAAGTTTAATTATGATTCTAGAAGAATAAGACTGGAAGAGAAAGGATTCTACTATGTTTTCGATAACAAACTATTTGTTTTGATGAGAAAAAAGAAGAAATCTTCCAAAGCATTGACTCAATTAAATGAAGAAACAAAATCAATCAACCTTCAAGAATCATTCCCTGAATCTGAAAAGATAATTCAAAATTTATTAGGGGGTGATAAAAAATCAAAAGATGATGGAAATGATTTGAACTCTTTGTTCTTGGCAATGATTGCATAACAAAAATGTGTTCCTCTTTATCTTAAGACTTATTAATCTGAAAAATTTTAAGAATGTAAAAAGTACCTTAGTATTCAAGACTTTGACCAAAATATTGATAGTTAGATATTAGAGAGCAACTTTGTTATAAGTATATACTAAATGCCAGAATTATCTCATATCTAAGATGTTGAGACTGGGTTATCAAGAGTTTCAAAAAAAACGAAATTATTCGTTAGGGATATAAAAAATTTCGTTCTTTATGACAAGTATTGTGCAATCCATATAAGTCACAAAAAAGATTTGAATATTTCTTATTTGAATCAAATAAATAGAAATATATATCTTATTGATACCAGTAATTAAGATTTCAACTGTGAATATGATAGAATAATTGGATTAACTACAAATTTGAATTTTAATAATAATAAAAAACAAGTTATGATTTGTATGAAACAAAGATATGCATTAAGTAAAAATTTGATTGTATAACAAATAAAATTAAAAAATCAAGACTTTAATTATAGTAATAAATATTAATTTTTTAAAAAATTCATAATTTCAATCTTTTTTAAATAAACAAATATGTATATGGTAGAGTTAGAATGTGGTATTATCTGCAATGATTTTATTTAAATTAATGTTGTAAAATGACTTTACTTTTAGATAAAAGTTCTAATGGTTTAGTATATAAACAATTTAAGAGAGTTAAGTTTCATAACCAAAGTTATTGTTAAAAACAAATTTAGTGAAGTTTTCTAGCCTAAAAATTTTAACGATTTTCATTTTTATTCAGATACTCTCGCTTTACAATTATCTTTTTCTAAATTTTTAAATGACAGTTCAATAAAAACTTTAATTTTATAAATAAATAAAAATGACTTTTTTATATTTTAATTAGTAATTTTTTCTCCTTGTACTCGCCTTTATTGTTATACTTTATTGTTGAAATTAAATATCAATTCATTAAATTTTATTTATTTCTATATTATTTTATAAACTATCATACTATTATTTTCTTTTCATAAATTAAATATTTTATCTTTAAATATCTATTTAATAAAAATTAATTATTAGAAACTTTTCGTAAAATTTTTAGATTTACATAAAAAAATTTAATGACACGAAATTTCACATCCCCACAAGTTATAGAAATTATCATTTTATAAAAGTAAGTCAGTATTTAATATAATATGAATACAGCTCACAATTCTAATAATAGTGACTACGTCTAATACTTATAAAAAAATCTTAATATTAAAATAAAAAAGCTTATAAAATACATTACTCTAAAATAATATAATGGTTTGGGTTTGATTGTGGTTCAAAATTGTTAATTCTTTAAATCAATAAAAATATTATAAATTATTCATATAATCAGAAACTTGATTATTTCTTCATTTCTGGTAAATATTCAAATTTTACTAATTTTTTGAAGCTAATGCTCGATTCACTAATGATAATAATTACTGTCGTCATTACAATTTATACGATGATAGTAGTAACGTTCAGTAAGTGACTTTAGAGAAAGTATACTCAAAACCCCAAGACCCCTTATTTTAAACTTGAGTAATTTTATTTGTAGATTATAATTGAGGCTTATTGGAATTAGAATAGAAAACAAAATTTATGTTCATTTAATGAATAATAGTTTACTTTAATTAATATATTCTTTTACTTTTGTCTTGATTGGATCTCAAGAACCTTGCACTTACATATCATACCATCTTGTATTTACCTAGAATAAGAAGGAGCACTTACAATTATCACCTATGCTAAATTTTTAACAAGTTATTTGCATCCATCATTTTTTATGAATCCTTATACGCGAAAGTTGTTTATTAATTTTTAATTGGTACCATAATAACCCATACTTTCTATATTATATTGATTTCAAATTTAATATCAAAAACTGTGTATTCATCATACTAAGCTTATTATTAGTCGATTTTTTTAACGGAGGTATCCAGAAATTCCGAGAACTCTTGATAAGTTTACTGTCTCTTTTCTTAATGCCATATTAAATTTTTAATAACTTTTCTAAATGACAGAGGTTCTACATAACATTTTCTTGTTTTAAATTTATATGAACGTACCTATGTTCATGCAACATCTTGAGAAACTTAATCGTATTTTATAGAATATCTTATAAGTCATCAGGGTATCTGTTAAGTTAAGGTATGAAAAATCTAACAGAGTCATTTATCTAAAATTTCCTTAGTCTTAGTTCGATAAAACCATACCTTATAGCAACACACTTTAAATTAAAGCAAGTTCTTGCAAGTTCCTTTTTAAGCCTAATTAAGAGTTATATATTCGTTAGCAAACCCAGCAAATACTGCTCATTCAAAATTCCAAAACCCCTTAAGTAGGCGTTTTATTAATTTTTCACGTAGGGCAACGTTCACATCTTATTTGTGCTTGTAGAGAAAGAGAATTAAAGAATTCTAGAGCTTCTTTATGATGAGAAATATTTATATTTATGTTTAAGCTTATGATTGGGACTGGTAACAAATAGACTAATTTAAAGGTAATAAATTATGCAGCTATATCAAGTTTTAGAGGCTTCAACTGCTAGGCATAACTGCTTGCTATCTATTTAGAATTTTAAATCTGAATCATTAAAACATCTTGCAAGAAAGTAAAAGTTCTCCCATCTCATATTTACCTTCTCAGCGATTCTAACAAAACTTTAAAGTACTGCCCACACTTTCCATTAAATAGCGAGCTGTGATGTTTAATCGCAAGTTACCAGACATGCTTTTCTCTTCATAAATTATATGCAATATTTATAAAGAAATCCTGACATGACCTTGACATTCAAAACCCCAAAACCCTTTCAGTAGTTTGATTGAGTTTTTGATTGATAAAAGTAGACTATTAACGCATACTTTATTAGGGTTTAATAAGGTTTATGAAAGGGTTTAATGTTTAAATATTAGTAATTTAAGTGAGTATAACAAGCGAGTTTTTTAAATATTTCACACAAACATAAGCTTAGAGTCATGTGGCAATTCCCTGAATTTTATCTTTCTAAGTAGTAGTTTGATTGTTTCTATTGTTTGTTAATTCTATTAGTTTGGCTTTATAATAGTTGAGTATGAAAGTTCTCTGAGGCCTCCATTTATTTTATTTTTATCTAGATATTGCTTGATTATCTGCTTAGAATCTCTCTCACCCCTGCAGCTAAAGTAATCGTTTCTTGGCATGTCGCTCTCCATTATTATTACTGCTAAAGCACAGATATCCCATTTAGTGTCTCCATCTCTCCAGTCCTCTCTCTCTGGGAAATATACAGGAGTTCCGTATACATTTCCTTATGCAGAGGCTTGCACTCTTTGAGCTCTGTTGAAGTCAATAATATAAACTCTAAGAGGCTGAAAGTTCATCATGATGTTCTCTGGCTTTAAGTCTCTATGAACATAACCAAGCTCGTGAAGCTCTTCAATCCCCTCAACTATCTGCTATACTAACTAACCAATTTATCTCTGACATCTATTGTCAGATAAGAATTCTCTGTAAGTCATTTCAAGTAAAGGAAGCCTGAAGGCTACATGATCTTTACCTAGTTAAATAGCATCAAGCTAGATGATATGCCTGCACTCATTCAACTTTGCCTTTTAAAGAGCATATACTCATTAGCAAATTCCATTTGGAACTTGTCATCAGCAAGGAAGTAATTGAAAGGATATATCTTATAAGCATATTAGTCATCAGTAAAGGAACTCTCTTCTCTATTTTATATTCAAGAGTGAGGTAGCTTTCTAGGCAAGAATCTAAGTCAATTATTTTTAATATGGGAATCCTCATTGCCTCTATTTTATCCATGATTTTATTGATCTCAAAGACTGGAAAGTTCTTGACTGATTTCTTCATTTTGACTTACTTTTAGACTTCAACTCTAAGAGACTCCACTGGGTTTCTTGATCTTCTCTTTTAGAGGAATTTATTCCCAGTAGATTCATGAATAAAGACAAAACTATGATTATGCTTTTTCTTTAGGTGCATTTTGAGGTCTTTAGTATGAGAATATGGCTTCTCACAGAACTCACAGACATATTTCCCATCTTTCATTTAATGCTTGAGATATAACCTTGGCATATCGTTGTGTATATCTCTCAAGAGTCTCTTATAAGTTGACTTGTAAGGGAAAACTTTATTGCATTCTTTGCATTAATAGTCAACTTTAGCTGGAATTTTATTAATGCTCTATGGCGGGTTGTTTAACCTCCTCCTCAATTTGCACAGCTTCTATGATATCCTCCTGCTTTACTTATATTTAAATCTCAAAGCTAGATTGGTCAAAGTTGTCATAAGTAGACTCCCACTGAGTGCAAGCGTCTCTGGTCTCTATTTTTCTTGGTTACTGGAATGATAATTTTTATTGACTTTACCCAAGTAATGCCGCTCTTCTCAAAAGGTTAGCGCTCATTTTAGTTTGCTGATAAAATTATATTATAATAATGATAAAATTATATTATAATAATGATAAAATCTACCTTGATATACTATAATAGTAGAGTATAAGTTACTCTGGTAGTTTCTTTGCAGAGAGGTAAGAAAATTAACTAACCATAAAAGACTGTAATTTGACATATTTTATGAATGAGAATTTTATACATTTTAGTAAATTAAAAAACTCCTAATGAAGTTTTTTTCCTCTAGGAGGTCCTCCAAATCAAGTTTGAACTTAATTTGGAGGTAAAGTTATTAAAAATTTTTTAATTTAAAATGCTCCTAATTAAGTTTTAACCTTAAAATTTAACTCCTAATAAAGTTTGAACTTAATTTGAGGGACCTCCTAAAATAATTAAACATTATTAGGAGCAATTTAATAGAGATATATTGATAAAAATGGAAATCAATCTGTGAAACTTGGAGCAAGTTTTTCATAGCTTCTCCTCATATCTTTTCAAGGTTGACCTCCAGTAGGTCCTCCCTATTTAGTAGTAAGATTTTAATAAACTTAGAATGGATATCCATAATTTTAAATTTCATTAACATTTCTAAAAAGAGGAAACAAGATGGAGTCTATGAATGATGCAGTGAAGAGAATTTAATCTCAAGATTTAATTAGGAAAATTTCGAAGTAAAGAGGACCTCTATAGATATTTGGTATAGCAAGGTAAGTTCTTAATTAAGATTAATACATCCAATATAGTTGGACTCTTCTTGCCAACTTAGGAGGGAACTAAAATATCATTCTTAAAAGCCTTACT